>JAQYXR010001842.1:0-22980 GCA_030545055.2 Neoaliturus tenellus | reverse complement strand
AACTATACTCATATGCAATGTAGAGTGTCTATTCGCCTTATCCATTAACACTATAAGACAAATATTATCACCTGATTCGATGACTAGATTAACTTATCAATAGGTAGAACTTCGTCATCCTATCATCGTCCTACCCTATAACCATTCCTGCTATCATCCTAATTAATATACAGGATGTCCAGCTTCCACACTTACAAACTTTTCCAGGTTATTGCCCACGTCCAAATAAGCAAAAAAGTTCATGCAAACATATGTCTTAAAATGCTTCGTTAACCCGCTAGCTTTGTTTTTTACACTAAATAATTTTTATTTCCGTAACGGATCATTGTATTAACTTAATATTTGGCATGAACCTTCACTATAACAATACCCATTTTTAATAAAAATATTATTTTTATCCAATGTGTATTTTCAAAATGGCGGCCATTTTAAAAATTTAAACTCAAATATCTCAAATATAGTAAATTTTAGAAAATTTTTACAAGAGACTAAAAAGTTGACAAATTAAATTATCTAAACGGTGACTCCAAGTATGTAAAGGATCCGATAGTGCAAAATCAGTGTTTTTCTGCAGGAAAACTACAATAACTCCGTTATTTGTCGTTGGATCCTTACAAACTTGGTGTCACTGTTTAGGTAACTTAATTTGTCAACTTTTTTTGTCTCTTGTAAAATTTTTATAAAATTTATCGTTTTTGAAATATTTGAGTTTAAAATGGCCGTCATTTTGAAAATACACATTGGAAAAAATAATTTTTTTTACTAAAAACAGGTATTGTTATAGTGATGGTTCATGCCAAATATTAAGTTAATACAATCCGTTACGGAAATAAAAAATTATTTAGTGTAAAAAAACAAAATGGCGGCTAGCGGGTT
The DNA here is from genome assembly GCA_030545055.2 of Neoaliturus tenellus. NCBI lineage: Eukaryota > Metazoa > Arthropoda > Insecta > Hemiptera > Cicadellidae > Neoaliturus > Neoaliturus tenellus. Next base: position 22,104 of record JAQYXR010001842.1, on the reverse strand, counting down.
AACGAAGCATATAGGACATGTTTACAGGAACTTTTTTGCTTATTTTGACGTGGGCAATAACCTGGAAAGGTTTGTAAAGGTGGAAGCTGGACACCCTGTATGTCGACCACATTCTTCTCTAAAATAGAACTTGTTAACTTAAAAATAAAAAAAATTGTTATTTAACATCAAGCGAGTTGAATGATTTATAGTCCAGTCTCTGCTGCTACTGTTGACCAAATAACAGCTTGTCTTAAATAATTATTAGGTTGAAAAGTATGCAAAAATGTATTCAGATCTAGTTAAACATATTATTCCCATATTCTTAACACTAAGAAATATTCATTGCTATCAGCATTTGATAAACGATTTGCAGAGTTTGATTCTTGACCATTCATTAGAGCTATTTTTTAATTTTATAATTTCTAATATGAATACATATGATCTCATGCACTGGAAAAATAAAGCTTTTAGTAGTTTTTGCACAAATTAGGTGACATGTTCAGGGCTATTACACATAAAACATAAAAGTAACATAAAACCTAAAGGTAAATTCACATAAAGGTAACATATGGCAATTAAATTCACGGCTGAGGTTTGATTTGAGCAGACTAGTGATGTACTTTGTACAACTTCTAGCTCTTCGTAAGACATTATAATCCCTCGGTGCTGGTCTGATCCGGAAAGGAAAAAACCTGCGTAGTAGAGAGTTGTGGGCGATTTGTTCTTGGGGAATAACAACGACTTGATCATGATTACTAGCAGGCAAAGTCGATAGGCCCTATTATAACAGTATTCATGAACAAATCAGAGTGTACGATAGAACCATACATCTAATAATAATTATTCATCTGATAACCGATTGTTCAACATGAAACACTATAGAACGACCAAACTATTGAAATATTATGAGATATTAGAAAACAAAGATAAATGCACTACACAAGGCTTGAACAAGTACTTAACGAGCATGCTAACTAACAAATACCCTCAATCGCCAATGTTTTATATGATATTACACCACTTCAAAGCCAGACGGTGTACTCGTAGTATTAAAGAAACAAATACTAGCATGTGGAACATTTCTCCAAACAATGGTAAAAGAAGCTTACTCGTTAATTCGCAAAAATGTTGCTAAGAAGAAACATTTATATTCCAAGGTGGCAAAAATGAATTAGTTGTAAAATATAAATGCTTTTTTTTCTACGAAAAACATGTTCACTGCTTATAAAAGTACATTGCCATTGATTGTACTTCAAATTGGATCGTTTTGATGAAATCCAAGCAGCTATGAGTCATACCTTAGAACACTAAACACAATTCATAGCCCACAACAAAGTTTATTGAATGAGTTTCAAAATTTTTAGGACATGTTACTAAACAAAGTAAGACTTAAAAAATTTAATTTACCATACCATATAAAACTTTTACATTAAACTAAAAAGAAATGCTTAAAAGACGAGGTGTCAGTAAGGAAGTACGTTAATTCTTAAAGATGCCACTTGGAGCGATATTATAGTCGCTTAGTTCTCGCTTGTATTTAAATTAAGGCTTTTAAGTACACCTGTTCCTGATCGTTGAATAGACGCACAATTGTTTCCACACATTTCCTTCTGATTACTGGAGTACGGAGCTTGGGCGAATATATTCCACACATTATTAGGCTACGGCCACACATGGCGACTTAGTCGCCGCGACACAAACGCCGCGACAAAGAAACAAATGTGATACATTGCACGTCGCGGGTGGCCTTGTGTGGCCGCCTTCATTTGATTCAATGTATCACACTTTTTCGGCGTTTGTGTCGCGGCGACTAAGTCGCCATGTGTGGCCGTAGCCTTATAGTAAAGTGTTATGTTTTGCAGCAGTAGACCCACCAGGAGAAGCTCTGGAGTTAACGAGACAAGATATTCAAACTTTAAAAAATGAACTTACAGACATATATTCACATGCCTACTTCAGGGCTTAAGTCCTTTCAGAGTCTTTCCAGCCAGTACATGTTACATCAATTCCACCTCCTGCCAGTGCATTTGTCAATCTGTATACCTGAACAATCTATCCTTTCTGTAAGCACAGTCCGAGAATAGCCACAAATCTCATTCTATCATGGTAAAATTATAAAGACAATTTTAACATCTAGGGAGTCCTAAAATCTACATGTCTCCTTGCACTGAGCGAGAATGGGCTGCGTGCTATAGGTTGACCCCCCAAGGTTGCGCTCAAGTACAAAATAGAATTTGGAGAATTGCTTGATCGTCTATGTCTAGACACTGCACAAGTAGATCAAGTTGCTGATTTCGCATCCAAATAGAATAAAGGATACTCATGGCCTTGGTGCCGTGTTTTTGTATACTCAGCCCTATGCTCATATTCGACAAAGTTGCCCCAATCTAAGCGTACTATGTGCCCTACTCACAATGCAAGATGCCACTGAGGTATCAACTATGGCTCAGTTCGCTGAGCACAAGTCGCTTGTTGCCACATATGCACCCTACGCCGCTGCGTTGAGGGGACCAGGCCAGAAGATACAGGATCAGGATTCACGGATAAATTAGATGAAGTATAAAATCATAGTCCAAAAGATACATTAGAATATTTTTAAATACTATTATGACAACACGTAAGATAACATTCATTAACGTTTTCAGATTATTTAATTATTAAAGCCATTTTTTGTAAGTAACAAAATATATTAACTTATACTTGTTTTTTTAATGTTTTTCTACGCCTATGGAAAAAAATATAAAAAATTTCTCGCAACCCTTGGCTTCAACTTTTGCTTTATTCTGAAAGTAAAAACAAGTGAGTTTTAAAATAGAACATGGGGCTCATCTCGATCAGTTATTCTGCCTATAATTTTTTACTAAAAAAAGGATAATTTTGTAGTCGTCTTAATTTATTTTAGTTACGGAATTGAAACTTGGCACAACTTTTAAATATATTACGTAAGTCCTAACTCCAGATGAGTTGTGACACTTTTACCAGGGACGACTTGATAATGATTACTAGCTGGCAAAGCCGATAATATAACAGTATCTATGAACAAATCAGAGTATACGATAGATACATTGATAATAACCGATTGTTCAACATGAAACATTATAGAACTACCAAACTATTGAAATATTATCAGATATTAGAATACAAAGATAAATGCACGACACAAGGCTTGAACAAGTACTTAACGAGCATGCTAACTAACAAATACCCTCAATCGCCAATGTTTTATATGATATTACACCACTTCAAAGCCAGACGGTGTACTCGTAGTATTAAAGAAACAAATACTAGCATGTGTAACATTTCTCCAAACAATGGTAAAAGAAGCTTACTCGTTAATTCGCAAAAATGTTGCTAAGAAGAAACATTTATATTCCAAGGTGGCAAAAATGAATTAGTTGTAAAATATAAATGCTTTTTTTTTCTACAAAAAACATGTTCACTGCTTATAAAAGTACATTGCCATTGATTGTACTTCAAAATGGATCGTTTTGATGAAATCCAAGCAGCTATGAGTCATACCTTAGAACACTAAACACAATTCATAGCCCACAACAAAGTTTATTGAATGAGTTTCAAAATTTTTAGGACATGTTACTAAACAAAGTAAGACTTAAAAAATTTAATTTACCATACTATATAAAACTTTTACTTTAAACTAAAAAAAATGCTAAAAAGACGAGGTGTCAGTAAGGAAGTACGTTAATTCTTAAAGATGCCACTTGGAGCGCTATTATAGTCGCTTAGTTCTCGCTTGTATTTAAATTAAAGCTTTTAAGTACACCTGTTCCTGATCGTTGACTAGACGCACAATTGTTTCCACACATTTCCTTCTGATTACTGGAGTACGGAGCTTGAGCGAATATTTTCAACACATTATTATAGTATTGTGTTATGTTTTGCAGCAGCAACACCCGTAAAGTAAAAGATTCATTGCTGAAAACATTTTAGGTCTCATTACATTTTCTAGACTTTAGTTTACTCTTGCTGGAAAATTTCTTGTATTTTTTCGCACATAAATTACCTAATACAGTAATTATAACTTAATTTTCTACTATTGAATGCTGCCTCTCTATGTGGATCCCCAGATTGAATATTGCTTCAGTTGAATTATATTGATTATTGAATATACACGCTTGACATCCCATCCTATTTGCTGACCTATTTGCTGGTGTCCTATCAGGCTTGGATAATCCGGGGCGCTATTTATGCTTATTGGAAGTGCTTTTTAACACCAATCCAGAGCCTATTAACTCTTTTTTGATGAGCCCTCTTTCCGAATATCATTGGCGTTCTTTGCCGCCGGTGAAGGGCGCTGTTTTCCGTGGCGGGGACTTTTTACTGACCATCGGGGGCGCTCTCTACCGCTGATCAGCGCCACTCCTTAAAGCAGATAAGGAGTATTCGTCTCCAGTGCGATGGCGCACCTCGGGCCTCGGCGCATTAGGTGGTCACCTAGTTCGCTTATATTGTAGAACCGGCCCTGGTAAAAGTGTCACAACTCATCTGGAGTTAGGACTTGCGTAACATATTTAAAAGTTGTGCCAAGTTTCAATTCCGTAACTAAAATTAATTAAGACGATTACAAAATTATCCTTTTTTAGTAAAAAATTATAGACAGAATAACTGATTGAGATGAGCCCCATGTTCTATTTTAAAACTCACTTGTTTTTACTTTCAGAACAAAGCAAAAGTTGAAGCCAAGGGTTGCGAGAAATTTTTTATATTTTTTTCCTTAGGCGTAGAAAAACATTAAAAAAAACAAGTATAAATTAATATATTTTGTTACTTAAAAATAATGGCTTTAATAATTAAATAATCTGAAAACGTTAATGAATGTTATCTTACGTTTTGTCATAATAGTATTTAAAAATATTCTAATGTATCTTTTGGACTATGATTTTATACTTCATCTGATTTATCCGTGAATCCTGATCCTGTATCTTCTGGCCTGGTCCCCTCAATAAATGCAGCGCCATAGGGTGCATATGTGGCAACAAGCGACTTGTGCTCAGCGAACTGAGCCATAGTTGATACCTCAGTGGCATCTTGCATTGTGAGTAGGGCACATAGTACGCTTAGATTGGGGCAACTTTGTCGAATATGAGCATAGGGCTGAGTATACAAAAACACGGCACCAAGGCCATAAGTATCCTTTATTCTATTTGGATGCGAAATCAGCAACTTGATCTACTTGTGCAGTGTCTAGACATAGACGATCAAGCAATTCTCCAAATTCTATTTTGTACTTGAGCGCAACCTTGGGGGGTCAACCTATAGCACGCAGCCCATTCTCGCTCAGTGCAAGGAGACATGTAGATTTTAGGACTCCCTAGATGTTAAAATTGTCTTTATAATTTTACCATGATAGAATGAGATTTGTGGCTATTCTCGGACTGTGCTTACAGAAAGGATAGATTGTTCAGGTATACAGATTGACAAATGCACTGGCAGGAGGTGGAATTGATGTAACATGTACTGGCTGGAAAGACTCTGAAAGGACTTAAGCCCTGAAGTAGGCATGTGAATATATATCTGTATAAGTTCATTTTTTAAAGTTTGAATGTCATCTCTCGTTAAGTGCAGAGCTTTTCCTGGTGGGTCGAGCGTCAGGGCATTCCTGATCTTCTTCTGTAAAAAAGTTTCGCATTTTACACATCAACAACAGATTCAATATTAGTTCATGGGAAGAAATCAACCATTTTGATTTAATGATATCTCTTCAGCAACGGTGAAGAGAATACTCAAGCATATCTCATCACTTTCATTAGTAATAAAAATCTTGCGTAGAAATCAAGTCTAGAGTCACTTCTGTAACTCCCGTTAAGCCTTAATTGCATAAGCCAAATATTATTCCAGGTGATCTTTAGACACTGGTTACCTAATATGATATAATTAAAGTGGCATCGAGATCTATCGAGAGCAATACTTTAACAATTGATGCAAGTTGAAGAGAAGATCAACCGATTGCGAAGAAGTTGCGATTCGCTAAAGCACCGTAAATACATTCTCGCTTCCAAGAATTGATGATTTTTATCTTACCGAGTGTTTTAGTCAAAGAAGTTCAGCGTAATAAATCCAGTTGTTGAGATAGCTCAAGTTATTTGTACCTGAATAATTCTCTTGTTGTACTGTTTCCTGACTTTTCAATTTTTCTGACCCCGATTTTTCTGAGCGCGCCAAGTTATGTGGTATGCTAGTTGGATGGTGCGGGATAGAATTGTCTCTAATGCGGAGACGGTGCGGTCTTGATTGGATTTGCCGAGTAAAAGTCTTACCCGGTGTAAGCTGATTGACCGAGAGCTCAGCGAGATAAAGTTAGTCTTAATCAACACTGCTGAGCTGCCTGGCCTCATTGAAAATTAGGGGCGAATTGAGGAGACGATCAACCGACCTCTCGCTCGACCACCTCCCAAGCACCTGCACCCTTCATTGCTACCTCGGCCGCGTACACTTACCCATTCTCGGCCCTGCAGCCCCCTCCGTTCCAGTCTCCGTTGCCAACATAACTGGCTGGCTAGGTGAGTGGTTATAGTGCTCGCCTTTGAATCCAAAGGTTGCCGGTTCGATCCTGAGGAAAGTTAGTAGCTTTTTATAAAGGATCGATTCCGGACCCAGTTGCCATTTGTCATTGGGCTATTAATTAATGATGCTTTCTAACAACTGGTCGATGTTAGATAGTAACAAGACTGGGGTTTGGACCGTTCCCCGTCAAAACGTTAAAAAATGCCTCTGGCGTAGACAGACACAAAATAAAAAAAAATAAAAAAATAAAAAAAAAACATGACAACCAAGCAACCCACGGACTCGGTACCTGAACCCGCTCCATTGCTCTACGCACAGTATGAACCCCTGTCTGACGAGGATTAGTGGTCGATTTGCCTGCTGGACTCCTCAGCGTTCCTCGGCGGCTGCCATGCTTGGATGGAATATCTTCCGATTTCCTCTGAAAATAGGCTATCGGAATCCACTTCGAGAGACTGAGTCTCCTCTGTGCATGCGATACTTGATTTCTGTTTTGTACTTGAGCGCAGCCTTGGGGGGTCAACCTATAGTATGTAGCTGATGATTAATAGTCAGCGTAAAAATATGTTCAAGGTATTATTTTTTAATTGTTGTAAGATACACAAAAAAAGGAAATTTTGGCAGTTGCCTTCCAGTAATAGTCATTTTTAGATCTTTAGTTTGTTCTTGGCATTTCCTCTTAAAATATCGTTTTTCGCCTTTTACCAAACTTATTTTCTTTTATCATGACGTTTTTAAAAGTAAACAAAGTTTTCTAATAGAATAAGTACAGTTTAAAACTGTATTGAAAAAAGAAGATAACTCACTTAAGAATTTTTTTTCCTGCGTCAAGCTACAAACTGTCAAATATCATCATGCCTTACCCACATTTCAACCTTCAAAATAATAACTAAAAGTGATCTTTCGTATTTGCTTAAGGGCAAAAATCGGCTTTAATCGACATAACTATTGGTCTTTTTTTTAATAAAATACCTATGCGAATTGAACGGAGATAGCTTTTTCCAATCTTAGTTTATAAGTCGTCCCCAAAGGAAGTCTTAGAGATAGCTTTATTTTCTACTGCCACATCATAATGAACCGCACCCCCGCGGAAGGGCACCCGACGACTGGAAACGCGCCTGCGCAAGTTGCTCCACGGGAGGGGCTCACCAACGCTCTCGGGAGTTCAAACGAAAAACAACAAATTGTCGAACAAGATTAACCTTTAATAACAGTTACCCAAAATCAAAACAAAACAACAGAAAAAATTGCAGCTTCCAAGGTCAACAATTGATTTAAAAAAATTATGACAAGAGGACAATATTACCAGGTTGGCAAAACGAAGAATCAATTTTCAAAATTCAAAACATTTGTTTAGATTCATCTTCTCGTCAAACTTTCAAATTTAGCAATTAATTGAATAAATAAATAAATAACAATGAATAAAATTATAATACAGATTTACACCAAACACAAAATACGCAAAAGGGATTTAAAGTGGCGAAATATTGCAGGTTAAAAAAAATAATTCCACCCGGAGACCTGTGGCGCAGGGCGTTCTCCAAATTGGAAACTAATCTAACAGCAAAACACTACGAATAAATAATACTGTCACATTTAAATGGTATTAAAAAATATCACAATCTATCACAGTTTAATTTGGTGGAGTGGCTTATATCACAGTTCTAAAGCATCACCGCAACATTTACAGGTGTCTGAAAATATTATACTGTTTAACCAGCATAGTTTTTCGCTTCTTCCTTTTCTTTATTTAACTTCCACTGCCCATCACCATGGGATATCTCTGTCCTATTGTTACATAAGTCACCATCAGAATGTAAATACTTCCTGGCATCTATAAGTTAACCTTGTTAGCTGGCTAGATTATTAAATATTCTTGCTTCCATATCTGAAAATATTATACTGTTTAACCAGCACAGTTTTTCGCTTCTTCCTGTTCTTTATTTAACTTCCACTGCCCATCACCATGGGATATCTCTGTCCTATTGTTACATAAGTCACCATCAGAATGTAAATACTTCCTGGCATCTATAAGTTAACATTGTTAGCTGGCTAGATTATTAAATATTCTTGCTTTCATATCTGAAAATATTATACTGTTTACCAGCATAGTTTTTTGCTTCTTCCTTTTCTTTATTTAACTTCCACTGCCCGTCACCATGGGATATCTCTGTCCTATTGTTACATAAGTCACCATCAGAATGTAAATACTTCCTGGCATCTATAAGTTAACATTGTTAGCTGGCTAGATTATTAAATATTCTTGCTTTCATATCTGAAAATATTATACTGTTTACCAGCATAGTTTTTTGCTTCTTCCTTTTCTTTATTTAACTTCCACTGCCCGTCACCATGGGATATCTCTGTCCTGTTGTTACATAAGTCACCATCAGAATGTAAATACCTCCTTTCATCGATAAGTTAACATGGTTTGCTGGCTAGATTATTTAATATTCTTGCTTTCATATCTGAAAATATGATACTGTTTAACCAGTATGGTTTTTTTGCTTCTTCCTTTTCTTTATTTAACCTCCACTGTCCGTCACTATGGATGTTAAATACGTAAACACTGTTTTTTATTTAAATTTTCCCCACTTGTGGCACTTATGGTTACATCGGGCAAACCCTAAGAAAAAAATCCCTTGTTTAACAGTGGGTTTCTTGTGGATTTAATGTACCATAATTTTAGTAAAGTATTAAATAACTAGAAGGTTCCTTTTGGACTGAAGTTTAAATAATCCAGAACTTTAACAAAATCGTATAGAAATTAATTTATTACTATAAAAAAAAACTTTGAAAATATCGAATAAAAAAGTATTTACCGGTATAACAAAGGAAAAATATCACAACTTGGTCAAATTGATGAAAAATGTATCTACCCCTTTTGCAGATGGACCTGGCTGTTCTTCATTATTTGATACGTCTTGTGAATATAAACTTTTGTAGGTTTCAAAGGCTTCCATCGTTTCCTTACCATTTTGACTCTCATTGAAGTTCCCAATGTCTCCCCCTCCGACACGTTGTCATCAGGAATTAATAAAAACCTTTCTATTTGTCTTCATAATTTTACCATGATAGAGTGACATTTGCGGTTATTCCCGAACTGTGCTTACAGAAAGGATAGATTGTTGAGGTATACAGATTGACAAATGCACTGGCAGGAGGTGGAATTGATGTAAAATGTGCTGGCTGGAAAAGACTCTGAAGGACTTAAGCCTTGAAGTAGGCATGTGAATATATATCTGTATAAGTTCTTTGTTCAATGTTTGTATATCTTTTCTTGTTAGCTTCTGGTCAAAGCCCTCCAACAGAGCTTCTCCTGGTCGAGCGTCAGGGCATTCCTGATCTTCTTCTGTAAAAAAGTTTCGCTGTTTACACAACAACAACAGATTCAATATTAGTTCATGGGAAGGAATCAACCATTTTGATTTATTGATATCTCTTCAGCAACGGTGAAGAGAATACTCAAGCATATCTCTTCACTTTCATTAGCAATAAAAATCTTGCGTAGAAATCAAGACTAGAGTCACTTCTGTAACTCCCGTTAAGCCTTAATTGCATAAGCCAAATATTATTCCAGGTGATCTTTAGACACTGGTTACCTAATATGATATAATTAAAGTGGCATCGAGATCTATCGAGAGCAATACTTCAACAATTGATGCAAGCTGAAGAGAAGATCAACCGATTGCGAAGAAGTTGCGATTCGCTAAAGCACCGTAAATACATTCTCGCTTCCAAGAATTGCTGATTTTTATCTTACCGAGTGTTTTAGTCAAAGAAGTTCAGCGTAATAAATCCAGTTGTTGAGATAGCTCAAGTTATTTGTACCTGAATAATTCTCTTGTTGTACTGTTTCCTGACTTTTCAATTTTTCTGACCCCGATTTTTCTGAGCGCGCCAAGTTATGTGGTATGCTAGTTGGATGGTGCGGGATAGAATTGTCTCTAATGCGGAGACGGTGCGGTCTTGATTGGATTTGCCGAGTAAAAGTCTTACCCGGTGTAAGCTGATTGACCGAGAGCTCAGCGAGATACAGTTAGTCTTAATCTGCACTGCTGAGCTGCCTGGCCTCATTGAAAATTAGGGGCGAATTGAGGAGACGATCAACCGACCTCTCGCTCGACCACCTCCCAAGCACCTGCACCCTTCATTGCCACCTCGGCCGCGTACACTTACCCATTCTCGGCCCCGACCCTCAACCCTTCAGCCCCCTCCGTTCCAGTCTCCGTTGCCAACATGACAACCAAGCAACCCACGGACTCTGTACCCGAACCCGCTCCTTTGCTCTCCGCACAGTATGAACCCCTGTCTGACGAGGATTAGTGGTCGATTTGCCTGCTGGACTTCTCAGCGTTCCTCGGCGGCTGCCATGCTTGGATGGAATATCTTCCGATTTCCTCTGAAAATAGCCTATCGGAATCCACTTCGAGAGACTGAGTCTCCTCTGTGCATGCGATACTTGATTTCTGTTTTGTACTTGAGCGCAGCCTTGGGGGGTCAACCTATAGTATGCAGCTGATGATTAATAGTCAGCGTAAAAATATGTTCAAGCTATTATTTTTTTAATTGTTGTAAGATACACAAAAAAATGAAATTTTGGCAGTTGCCTTCCAGTAATAGTCATTTTTAGATCTTTAGTGGGTTCTTGGCATTTCCTCTTAAAATATCGTTTTTCGACTTTTACCAAACTTATTTTTCTTTTATCATGACGATTTTAGAAAGTAAACAAAGTTTTCTGATAGAATAAGTACAGTTTAAAACTGTATTAAAAAAAAGAATAAGATAACTCACTTAAGAATTTTTTTTCCTGCGTCAAGCTACAAACTGTCAAATATCATCATAACTTACCCACATTTCAACCTTCAAAATAATAACTAAAAGTGATCTTTCGTATTTGCTTAAGGGCAACAATCGGTTTTAATCGACATAACTATTGACCTGTTATTTATGAAATACCTATGCGAATTGAACGGAGATAGCTTCTTCCAATCTTAGTTTATAAGTCGTCCCCTAAGGAAGTCTTAGAGATAGCTTTATTTTCTACTGCCACATCATAATGAACCGCACCCCCGCGGAAGCGCACTCGACCACTGGAAACGCTCCTGCCCAAGGCGCTCCTCGGGAGGGGTCACCAACGCTCTTAGGAGTTCAAACGAAATACAACAAATTGTCGAACCAGAATCAACCTTTAATAACAGTTACCCAAAATCAAAACAAAACATCAGAAAAGTTTGCAACTTACAAGGTCAACAACAATTGATAAAACAATCATGACAAGAGGACAACGTTACGAGGTTGACCAAACGAAGAATCAATATTCAAAATTCAAAACATTTGCTTGGATCTATCTTCTCCTTTAAATTTGTCAAACTTCAAATGTTAGCAATTAATTGAATAAATAAATAAATAACAATGAATAAATTATAAAACAGATTTACACCAAACACAAAAGGGATTTAAAATTCCGAAATTTTGCAGGTTAATTTTTTTTCTCCGTAACCTGTGGCGCAGGGCGGGCTCCTAATTGGAAATTAACCTAACAACAAAACACTACGAATAAATTAATAAATACTGTCACATTTAAATGGTATTAAAGAATATCACAATCTATCACAGTTCAATTGGGTTGAGTGGCGTATATCACAGTTCTATAGCATCACCGCACTGGTCATGATGAGTCAGCCCGCAGCTCCGGCAGTGTGAGGACCGAGGCCATGGATTTCCCCCAGGGGTGCAGGCGGGCGGACCAGGCAGGAAACATACTGCATCGAAGAGTGGGACCAAGTCCCCAGCTGGACCCTGGTAAACCCTAAAAGTTTGCCAATATTTTTCATGATACATATTTCAGATGGCCTAAGTTTCGTACCTGCCGTTTTATGAAAATTCTTCGATTTCTTCTTCTCTTCACCAACTTTGGGGTGAGTCGGTGGCGTAGTGGTTAGCGCGCCGGACTTCAGGGCCATGGCAGCGATGTCGTGGGTTTGAATCCGCGTTCTGCCAGTGACTTTAATCAGTACCTTTCACCATGTACTGTAGCGGCTCACCCCCTTACTTTGTCTAATACATTCCACGCACAGATCAATAGTCTATGTGGACGGGGAAAAGTAAGGCAAAAAGAGGTCCGCCCATCTCTTGAAAAAAAAAATAATAATAATAATAAATAAAAGAACTGTGCTTTTATCGCTGGCCCAAAATTCATAGGAGCAGCGGTCTTCTACGGCAAAGGTGTGTTTGATTAGTAAGGTTAATTTTCAACCAAATTTCGAACATTTTTATATTTTCTCTCAGAATTCTCCTGTGATGCCGTTAATAATTCTTCCGACGCTACGTTTCGGATGCAGCCCGACGAGGAAGCCCTGCAGCAGACCCTGAGCGACATGAGCATGGGGGACACCCCACCATACTTTTTTAGGCACTCAGCCCGTCGTCTGCCCCTTCCAACAAAAGTCTTGCACTATCCAAACATCTATTCGGAGCCGCAGCTACAATGATTTGTTCGAAACTAGGTTGGAGGCGATGGACATTGACGAGCACTTTTTACTTTTTCCTTTGGGTCCTTCGGATTGGGTTCTTTGCGTTTCGAGCAGGATGGCTTTGGTTCATCAGCCTTTCTCTCCTTAGATGTTGATCCCGTAGCCACGGGCTGATCCAGGTCACGACGTGTGATTATGCATTTGGCTGGCACTATTGGACTCATGAAATCCAAGAATGGGGGGCGGTAAGGCGCCGCGCTACCGGGAGATATCCCACTATAGGGATGGGTGGAACGGAGCACTGGGGGCGGCCGAGGACAGAATTCTCTGGAAGTGCCTGAATCACTAATGGTGTGAGTCGGAGGGGCGCAAGGGTCGGAAGTCTGGGGCCGGTTAGAGCGACGCCTTGGGGGTGGCAAAGGAAACGTCACATCTGCGACATAGTTGCCCCGAAGCCCTACCCGATATTGCCTGGGGCTCCAGCCGCCGTAGTGGGGCGAGGAACGCGGTAGTGCTCGTCAATGTCCATCGCCTCCAAGCTAGGGTCGAACAATTCATAGAAGCTACGGCTCCGAATAGATGTTTGGGATAGTGCAAGACTTGTGCAGGAAGGGGCAGGCGACGGGCTGAGTGTGTAAAAAATTATGATAAAGTGTCCCCATGCTCATGTCGCTGAGGGTATGCTGCAACATACATCTATTCGGAGCCGCAGCTTCGATGATTTGTTCGACCCTAAGTTGGAGGCGATGGACATTGACGAGCACTACCGCGTTCCTCGCCCCACTACGGCGGCTGGAGCCCCAGGCAATATCGGGGCAGGGCTTCGGGGCAACTATGTCGCAGATGTGACGTTTCCTTTGCCACCCCCAAGGCGTCGCTCTAACCGGCCCCAGACTTCCGACCCTTGCGCCCCTCCGACTCACACCATTAGTGATTCAGGCACTTCCAGAGAATTCTGTCCTCGGCCGCCCCCAGTGCTCCGTCCCACCCATCCCTATAGTGGGATATCTCCCGGTAGCGCGGTGCCTTACCGCCCGCCATTCTTGGATTTTATGGGTCCAAGAGTGTCAGCTCAATGCATAATCACACTTCGTGACCTGGATTAGCCCGTGGCTACGGGATCAACGTCTAAGGAGAGAAAGGCTGATAAACCAACGCCATCCTGCTCGAAACCCAAAGAACCCTATCCGAAGGACCCAAAGGGAAAAAATAAAAAGTGCTCGTCAATGTCCATCGCCTCCAAGCTAAGGGTCGAACAAATCATCGAAGCTGCGGCTACGAATAGATGTTTGGGATAGTGTAAGACTTGTGCTGGAAGAAGCAGACGACGGGCTGAGTGCATAAAAAAGTATGGTGGGGTGTCCCCATTCTCATGTCGCTCAGGGTCAGCTGCAGGGTTTCCACGTGGCTGCAGCCAAAAGGTAGCGTCGGAAGAATTATTGACGGCATCACAGAAAAATTCTGAGTGGAAATATAAAAATGTTCGAAATTTGGTTGAAAATTAACCTCAATCATCAAACACAACTTTACCCTAGACGACCGCTGCACCTATGGATTTTGGGCCAGCGATCAAAACATAGCTGGTGAAAAGAAGAAGAAAACGCGGAATGTTCCAGGAAACGGCAGGCACGAAAAACAATCCAGATGAAACACAACACTATAACACATGGTGGGCAAACAGTCACGGCTTAACCTCCCCGTCCAAAAAGGTAACCTCCCGGCAAAATAAGGAAACACAACCTCTCCCCAATGCTAGTCACACCAGGAATGCTCAGTAAAATATGAAAGCGGGGACGTCAAGTTTTCCCGAAACCAATGACAACTTACCCCAGGTAAAATTTGTTCAGGCCTGCCAAAAGAGAGACAGGGTAAAACCCGAACAGAGTGAAGGAGACAGAAAGTTGATCAGGCTTAATGGCCCTGCACACTTCCCGCACAGACTTCCGAGCTTCTTAAATATTTCCGCGTTAAGGTTTAATATGACTGATGTGCACCCTCCGCAAAACCTTTCCGGTCTGGGGATCTCCCAACCGGGCCGTCACAGGAATTAGGAACTCCAAGATGCGTTGGGAACTGTCCACCTGTAGCACAGCTTGGCGGCTCTCTTGTCCACAGTCGAACTGGCTGGGTGAGCCTTGCAGAAAACTAAATCCTCCAACTGAAAGGGGTTGTCAACTCTACCTCGGTTGTATTTCCTCGTCACAAGTTCCCTAGCTTTAATGACATTACGACTGGCAGCTTGCGAAGTCTCCTTGATATCGAGCGCACCAGGTGGTGGCAGAAGGTCGCCAATACTCCAAATGTTTGCCAAGGGATTGTTTAGTTTGAAGCCAAACATTGACTCGAAAGAGACCGCCTTATGACCCTCATGAGTAACAGTGTTGAAAGCGAATTGGATCCAAGGGAGCTCTTGATCCCAGGTGGTTGGAAAACAAAAAGAGCGAAACGAAGACTCGGTTGAACCTTTCAGCATAGGAAGGTTGTGGGTAGTAAAGGGACGTGGTCACATGGCGGATACCGTGCCCAAAGCACATTCTTTTGAAAAGATGGGAAACAAATTGGGTCCCGTTATTGGGAACTATGGTGTCAGGAATTCCGAAGTGTTGGAACAGTTGGGTGCGAAGTACCTGAACAGTGAGCTGTGCAGTGGTATTCCTCAGAGGAAAAAGCCAGCTAAACTTGGAGAAGGCATCCACACAAACAAGCAGGAAATTGTTTCCTGACTTGCTACGTGGAAGAGGCCCAACACAGGCGATGAAAACCTTCTCCAGAGGTCTCTCCGCCATCTCAGATGACAACAACCCCAACTTGGATTTCTGAGCGGGCTTACTGAGCGAGTACGTTTGGCAAGAACGCACCCGCCCAGCAATTTCCCGATCCACACCTTTCTAGATGAACAGTTCCTTAATCTTGGAGATGGCCTTATGGATCCCTAAATGCCCACCCACAGGGGAAGAATGAAAATACTCAAAGACCATCGGAATAAGAAGACTAGGCAGCACTATCTTGGGTTTGCCTTGCCCTGCCGCCGGGCTTAACAGCAAAGCGCACCTTGGGACAGAAAAGGGGGGGGGGGTGGGCTCCCCCATTCTGAAGCTCACTTATGATGTTAGCCAGCTCAGGATCATTTAATTGGTAAGCAATGAAATCCGAAAAGACCAAAGGGAATTCCAGAAGCACGGCACATCTCGTCTGCTCCGAATCCTAAAGATGGTCGTCGGGGGAATGATACATCTTAGAAAGTTTGTCAGCAATGACATTCTGAGTGCCTCATACATGTTGGACGGTAAATTTAAGGGATGATTTCTGTACCACCCAACGACCGATTTGCCCGAGCTGACGAGAGTGCGCGAGAAGCCATGAGAGTGCCTGATTGTCGGTCTCAAGTAAAAACTCCTTATGTTCGAGGAACCTTCGGAACTTGTTTACACCGAAAACCACAGCCAGACACTACAGCTCGTAAACAGAAGAACTTTTCGTATCGCAAGATGTTAAGGTCTGAGAGGCAAAATCTAACACCTGGGCTGCCTAACACCATCCACTTCTTGGGACAACACAGCCGCGATAGCTTGTGAGGAGGCATCCGTCTGCAAAATGAACCTACGACTGAAATCCGGCATCGCCGACACCTGAGGCTGCATCACTGCCTCCTTCAGAAGCTGAAATGACGTCCGCTGCACTTCACTCCACTCAAACTTGTCACGTTTCTTCCTGAGCGCATTCAAAGGTGCGGCCAAGTCAGCAACATTGGGGATGAAGCGCCGATAGAAATTCACCATACCGAGCAATGCCTTTGGCATATTTGGTACGAGGAAACTCCCGGATAGCTTGAGTCCTAGCGGTATCAATGCGGACGCCCTTGGAGGAGACCAGATGGCCCAGAAATGAGATTTCAGCTTAAACGAAACTAATTTTGTCCAGATTCACCGTAAGGCCAGCTCTACGTAACCGACTCATAACTTCCTCTAGATGAACAAAGTGGTCCTAAAAACTTTCACTGTAAACAAGAAGATCGTCCAAGTAACCAAGTAATTGAACACAAACTTAAAATTCACGTCGTGAAAAATGGAATCAAGAAGTCTAGTTAGGGTTTGAGCTCCCACAGCTAAGCCCATGGGGACCCGTGTGAACTGATACAAGTTCCACGGAACGCAGAAGGCAGTGAGAGGACAGGACTCCACATTCAAAAGATTTGATGATAAGCCTGATTGAGATCAAAGACAGAAAAGTACTTGGCTTACCGAACCAGTCGAAAGCTGAATGCAGGTCGCAGAAAGGGACGGAGTGTGTCAATATCCAACAATGACAGTTGACACAGGTCAATAATTATTTTTAACGAGGATTTGTTATCCAACAGTTAGGCACTTAGGAAAGGTCACTTCTAGCATACCATTTTAAAGGTTACGATGTGGGTAGGTTTTTGGCAATATTTGATAGTTTGTCGCTTGACGCATAAAAAAATTAATTATAGTTCATATTTTTTTAAGGCCTTAAGAGATGTTGACCTTCTTTAGGGAGAGGCAGGAAAAATGATATTGCGCACGCGGAGGGCCGCCTGTAGTGTGAGACTCTTCTTAAAAGCGGATTTACCCAATAAAAACCCTCCTATTCCTTAGAATTCTAACCTGGAATTGTTTATCATATTACGTCAGGCAAGACCTAAATTAGTCTTACGCTCGTGGGCTTGCTCATATCCATCCACAAGGTCAAGGGATCTGGACCATTTCGCGGTCCAGATTGATTTTCTTTCCAGGAGGATGCCTTGGACGAACTGTAATACACAATCCCAGATGTCCTTATTCTCCATAATCTTTTCGCAGACGTGGTCACTGAAAAAAAGAAAAAGTCTTCTTGAGGCCTTCAGGTGGGACCTTACCCAACGCGGACAGCGTAGGAAGGTGTGTTCCTCGTCGTCGGGAATGCCCGGGCAGTAGATGCAATCCGGTGAACCGGTCTTGCCCATCTGGTTCAGATACGACTTGAAATAGCCATGACCTGTCAGGAACTGTGCGAGATAATAGGCCTAGTTCACTTAGCCATGCACACTTTCTACTAATGATTGGATATAGACTTATCGAGCAAGAAACTGAGCGAAGAGAGCTTAACTGGGACAAACCGTGGTTATTCTAATAGGAGTTTTGTATTTCTTTCTAAAACTGTCATAATAAAAGGCAATAAGTTTAGTATAAGGTGAAAAATAAAATGTTATTTTCAATATCAAGAAATTTAAAAACAAAATGGAACGGTTAAGATTGAGTGAGATATAACAGCCTAAATTGAGTATTTTTCATACATAATAACCCCTAAAAATGTTTACATTGACTACAAAACACCCTGCATTTAGCTAAATACATATTATCTACAACTTGTTCATTGTTGTTCTTGGTGAACACATAAATACACGATACACGTCGTCTAGTCAAAGTGCAATAACAAATAGATATGTAGTAGTCTAAATGAGTTGGTTTATAGAAACGTATTTAAGAATTTATTAATCCTTAACCCTATCCACCATTGTTAGAAAAAATAACATTTTAATAGTACATTTTGAAAACTATCTTAATAAGATTTTTTTCGGAAATTTTTGTCTCTTCAACTCTTATTCAAGTTTTTACTGTGGAACCATTTTACTATAGTAACTTATGGGGAGACAAAGCATTAACAAATAAAATATGCACAGAGGAGAAGAAAAGAGACGCTGTGTCCCTAGACAAAGTGCGACGTTGAAAACCAATCTCAAACTAATTACTTTAATGCAGTTCGATGTAATATGGCTATAATGAATGAAAACGGAGTTTGCATTATAATTATTACACTTGGATTCTAACAAACAGTTGTTTCAATTATGGAAGTTTATCAAACGCTACAGTTGTTTTGTTGTGTATTGTTTTCATTGTGTTGTATCCACATAAAGTTTCTTTGAATAATTATTGAAATTAATAAATTCGTTAGTTTAATTAATTTGAAAGGCTAGCCTTTAGCAAATTCTATTTTAAGAGTCATCTTCACCTTTGGCCCAGTAGCCCATTGTTAACCATACGGCTTTTATACTAAACATGGTATTTCATTCCCCTGTTTCTGACGTCGTTTTTCAACAGATTTTATTTAAACTTGGTAAGTATTTAGTTCAATAGTTATGTCAGGTCGCTCATACTCCAAATTTGAAAACTTAAATATATCACTTAGGCAAATCGACGTCACAGAGAGTAATCTTTGTTAAATTTTCTAAATTTTGAGCTATGAGAGACCTAATTCAACTATACAACTACTTAAGAAGTTTAATGAAAGTCGGTTTGAAAAACGGCGTCCGAAACAGGGGAATAAAATACCATGTTTTGTATAAAACCCGTATGCTTAACATTGCCGTCTGCGCAACAATGGGCTACCGGCCCAAAGGTGAAGATGACTCTTAAGAAAGAAAATATTTGTATTTCTGATGGATTATTATTTAATTATAAATTAAGTACATTTAATTACTCAACATAGAGATCTATTTTATGCAGGATAACGCTGATTTTGCAAGTATGTAAATATAAAAAATCCACCATAAAAATAAAAATAATTACCACCATTAGGAAAATAGAAGGTAATGTGACAAGTCAACTAATCCGTAAATGGAAAATTCGTCGGAAACTGTGTTACCTTCAAAAGTAAGCTGTAAAATAACTGAGAGAAAATAATGGCAGCACAGAGTTAAAGGGGAGTACGTAAGGTGTGGGATTTTAAAGAATAGATGTTATTTATAAATTAAGTAATCTCACTTTTGTCAAATTAATATGTAAATATTTTAATGACATTTCAAAATACGTATTAGCCTGATTTGATAACACAATCTGGCTGACAAAGTGTAGATTTGTGGCCGGACGTCTCGGCGGTGTTCTAGCCAGACAGGGAGACATATGAAGATAAACTCCGCCACTCCCATGATAAGGATCTTATCGACTCCGCAAAGTGGCTCCATTTGTCAGTGTTTTTAAGGAAAACTAAACCTTAGTAGTTGCTGTAAGATTTATTTGCGGACGGAATCTTATAAACTCTGTATGAAAAACTCAGATATATTCAAGTTCCAAAAATGTACAGAAATGACATTCTAAATTATGAATTTGGATGCATTTTTACAAATATTATGAAGTAAGTGTTTATAAATAAATATTTATGAAGTACATAAATTTTTCATAATGATTAAGGTGACAACGTGAAACATTTCATTTCTCGTAAAAGAAACGGGCCTCTTTTTACAGTATTAGACTATATTTTTTTATTCAGTAAGTCTAGTTTAATCTTGCTTGATATGAGTAGCCAATGGGATGAGACAAACGATATAAAATGAATATATATCAAGTTTAACATTTTTGCCATGGAAAAATCATGCAAAACAGATACAAAAAATTTTGGCAATTGTAAGTGATAAAATGTTCATACTATGCTGGTAAACACTAAATTGACTGCGTTTACCAAGAGTAAGTTAACATTTTTCATTGGAAAATGTCTCCCTACACAATATAAAAAACAAACGAGGGAGCAAATAAAGAGGATGAACAATTATTAGTCTGTAACATAAAAAAGGAAAGATTTTTTAAACAAGTTTAATTTTCATACTTAAAGAAAAGCCGGATATACGTCTGATGATTAATTGATTAACATTATAATCTTAAGAGCTTTCTGGGAGGATCGGTAGAAAAAGAGTATAAAAGAAACTATCTCAGAGAAGATTTATGGACATTTTTGGTGATTTACTCTTAATTTTATGTGAAAAGAAATCAGTGAAATATTATTAACTATGGGAATCGTTTCCCTGGATTTTAATAAGCTATAGCAAATTTTAATGTAGCAATGTAAACTAAAATGTGTGTCATTGAGATAGCTGACAATTTACTGACTTTTTAACGACTCATCAATGCGTCGAATTTGAGAAAGAATGAAGTTAAAGAGGCCGTGAAAAAGGAACTATCGACGGATATAAAAATTGGTTTTATGGCTAATTATCTATTGCGCAAAGCACATATCTCGAAACTTTAGCACACAGTGAAAAGAAATTGAGAATTTTTCTTATGATTACTTAAAACCGAAATAAATGATTTAATTTCATTCGCCTCAAGTTTGCCATCTGTAGGTAATGACCAGCGGGTCCGCCATGAACACTCTCAGCAACAATTAGCTCTGCAGCGGGTAATCATCTGGCCACCCTGGCTTCTCACCTCCCCCCTCGTGGTAAATTAACCAACATTACAATAGTAATTACCAAGCGAGTGACTATAGCTATGTAAGTGTCGACTAGTTTTAATACTTTAAATGTTTGATGTTTGTGAACATTATACTATTTAATTACAGAATAAACAATTCAGTACTTATTAATAATTTGCAATATTACAAAGTTTGGTTACATTTGTACCTCGATGATAAGTAGTTAACTTAACAAAGCCAGTGTTTGTAATGTTTTTGAATTTATAAATAAATAAATAAAATCTAACCACATCTTACTTTTACCACATGATATTTTCATGCAATTGAGAATTCTCGCCGGAGGGTGGGAGGGGGGGGGGTTGTTGAGAATGTTCAACAGCAATACATGTTAATTGCTTGTTCATAGCAAAGGTATAATTGAGTAACCAATTAATTAATCCGAATTATGAATCAATGTATCTATAACAATACACATATGTAATGGAGAGTTTCTGTATGCCTTATCCATTAACACTATAAGACAAGTATTATCACCTGATTCGATGACTAGATTAACTAATCAACAGGTAGTACCATATCATCCTATCATCGTCCTACCCTATCACCATTCACGCTTTCATCCTAATTGATATATGTCGACCACATTCATCTCTAAAATAGAACTTGTTAAGTTTAAGTTAAAAAATATAACTGAGTTAAATTAACAAAACGTAGTCCAGTCTCTGCTGCTACTATTGACTAAATTACAACTGGTATAAAACACTTATAATGTTGAAATGTATGCAAACATGTGTATTAAGATGTAGCTAAAAATATTATCCTCGAAATCATAACACTAAGAAATATTCATTACTATCAGCATTTGATACTCGATTAGCATCGAGCGATTCATATCAAAGAGTTTGATTCTTGACCATCCATTAGAGCTATTTTTAATGTT
>JAQYXR010001841.1:0-22997 GCA_030545055.2 Neoaliturus tenellus | reverse complement strand
AGCCACTCTGTCCGGTTCGTTCCAGCTCAGAGCTAATTGTATCGAAATTTATCCACTAATCGTTGATTCCTTGTCAATATTACTCCAAAGCTTAAGATGACAGGCATGACCGGTAAACCTTCACGTAGCCGTGTATCAAGGTTTGCTCTTTAAGTGTAACCATTCCACCATTTCACCGACATTGCTGCTCCGGAAGTGTCGGACCGGAAATTGCTCTTGAGAGGGAACTAAGTGTCTGCCAACACGGATTTCTTTGATGCCTCCACGTTTGAGAGGGGCAACGTGGAGCAAAGTGGATTCTAATCCATTGAAATGGATTAGAATTGAGAGTGCACTTCATTTTTGTAAAAGCCTGATATATTCGATTCCTTTATATATTTTTTCAAGTGTAGTAAATTAGATATGTTCACCACGTTGGTGAATTGTAGTTAATATTTATTCAGTGCTTGATAACTGACGGATTATTACTAACTTCGTTGGTCATAATTCTCATAATGTTTATATCAGTCGGTTTATGGATAGCCGATGTTTGTGGTTTTTGGCTAATGGTTTTGCTTTGTAATGTTATGATAGTGATAACTTAATGATTGGTTAAACTAATTTATGAGAGTAATTAATTTATATTTGTGTATTTGATTTAAGTTCAAATTTCCTGAATGTTTCATTTTTTTCAAAAATACTTTATGAATGGTGTTACTCTACTTACATTTAAGAATAATTTCAACATTTTGAAGGTAAATATTGGTATGAAAAGTTTTAGGCACGTAGAAAAATGGCTACAACCATTTAACACTACTTACTAATTGGTATTGTAATACATCTATGTAAAACTTTTATTTTATTTTTCATACCAACGGACAAAACTCCATTTTTACATTTAATACAACAGAACAAGATGAAAAATATCTTAGTAGTAAACAGGAATATTCTCCTTAACACATTGATCTGGATAGTTCGCATCGCTCGTTCTTTGGCCTTTAACTATGAGAAAAAAAATGGTATTCGTTATTATAAGTTGTAGTATCAAAACGGGAAATCACAGGAAGGTTAACGAATGGTTAATCGTACACTTTTAGGAAAGTAAAATGATCCCAACGATATAAAATACCCCGTTGAAGTCGACAAACAGTAAACTTCATATAACATATAAATGAACATTTGATATTATTAAATTTTATGTAATTGGAGGAATCAAAATATGTCAGTGTTCATCAACAAACGATCTCATCCCGCAAATGTTTTAAAAGAATGTTTTACACGTGGAAAATAAATAACGGTTACACTGAGTGTTCTTTTGTATCGTGGAATGTTTAGTTTTTAACATTGACGTGTACCTTTAAATTCAGTTTGAACTTCTTGCTGCTAACTCACTCTTATATATTGCAGTATTGTTTTTCTACAGTAATTGGGCCCTTCACCACACTACAAGGCTAAAAGAGCTTAAGCACTCAGTTTGGAGTGTATAGGGTTCAAAAAATTTGAAACAACTCATATAAAAAAACCATTGTAGAGTAGTAATCTATTCCAAATTGAAATAACTTTCTTAAATCAATCAACTGTTGACGTAAGCATATATCTTATAATGATCAAAACGTCGCTGTTGAGATATATGCACCCAGAACGGTCATACAGTAGAATACATAAACCGGATTTGTAAAATTTATTAATAACAGAAAGAGAAAATTGTGATCACGTTATTTTAAAAAAACTAAAAAAAAAAAAAAAAAAAAAAAAAAAAAAAACTATTAGGTTTCGTTTAGTAAAAGTGTTGTTGAGAGTGGATCATATAACTTATCCACTAACTAAAGAGTGATATGACGCCTGAAAGGTTATCGTAATTTAAAGCTATACTTTAAATTTAAAATGTAGTTAAACGTTTTCTTCCAACTTCAAAGTATCTCTTAGTACGACGTTCAAGGTTTCACTGAAATTTAAAAGGAGTTTTTTATATATAAGGTGACTTAGGATACAGCCAAAATGACTATTAACGACTTCTTTGCAAGTTGACTGTAATGTTGTGAGGTGTTTTCAAAATCTGTACTACTGAAATGCAATGAAATACAACAGCAAAAATAATGTAGCAAGTTTTGTAATTAACATTCATGATGAAGTTGACAAATCGTCCGTTTTGTACAAACAGCTCGCACCTGTCATTAGCGCTGGCAGCGCTGGAGTAGTCGCAATTAATGTACGCCGATAATTACCTATTGGTCGACTGTGAAACTGTCTGTAATTGTCCTTGTTGTACAGAAATCACTATTGGTGTAGTTATTCGTTCGTATTACGTGTACACTATCACAGTAGAAGTTATTGATAAAAAAATATCGTGTCAAATTTCAAAACCACGATCGTCTCCTTAATAGTTTCAAACAGTTTTTAAGGGTTCATCGTGACTTAACTTTTGTCTAATATTTACGCTCTTTCACTATTAGTATCAATGCATTTGTTTTACATCAGTAACATTATTTATACTAATGTGGGCATAGGAAAACAAGAGAAATTTAAAAACAAATTAGCAATTTTAATTAATGGTTTGTATTTCTGTTATATATGTCTGATTTTTTTCCTAAATAAAATACTGAACATTTGATTCCTATTACTAATACACTTATAATGCCTTTGCATAAACATAATTTTATCACTGACTGTTACCACAATTTATCTAGTTTAAAACTGGATAGTTCAATAATATAAATAGTATTGAATGTATACAATTTATTTTTAGTATTAGTATTAATTTTTCTTGCTATATTATCTGAGAGTTCATTCATTTGACTGTTTGCGCGAAAGCTTCTGGCGATATTGTCCTACAGAGAGAACTAAGTGGCTGGAGAGCTCCACAGCTTAGTTGGGGAGTGACTCTTGTCAAAATATAAAGATCGACTTGTGTTTTGTAAAAATGTCTCTCTGGCTTTGGCAGCTATGGATTAGATTTTTAATAGTGTTTTTAATATAATTAAAATAAGTAAATAAATATAAAGTTATAAAAAATCATCTAAAAACCTTAGAAATAGAAGGTCTAGCTAGGCATATAATGTTCCTAGAGACTTTATAAACGTCTTAAAAGCTAAGCAATATTGATTTTATGAAGAATAATTTTATTTAATGAAGAAAAATTAACAAAAATGTAATACAAAATTACAATCGATGTAATTTCATTTACAAATAATAAATAATAACAATAATAAACAAATAATTTGTCGAATTATTCATATTTTTTGTTCCATTATTGCTATCCATGGAAACTTAAATTTCCTCCACTAACCCTTTATTCTGTAATAAAATATTACTAGTGTCTAGAGGGAAAAATACCGAGTGGAGCGTAATCATTTTTGTGTCTAGATTTCTCATGCCCCCTTGACAATAGGTAAAAATAATCCCTGGAAAACCCCTTACAATAGTTAAAACAAAAATTAATCATTTTTGACATATATAATACAATATTTTGTCAAGACTTCAGTTAATCCCTATCCTGCATTGGCTTTTGAAACCACCGTTTAATAACAAAGTAGTTTGTGAAAAGTAAATAGACAATTCATATTTAGTTTTCTATAAGAGGTGCATATGCATGCAAGTGTGTTAATTTCTTTATGCTCATCATTGGGATCCCGCAAATTATAAAAGTTACAGTAAAGGTCAAATTAGCAAGTAGTGGGGAGTAATAAGCTGAAAAAATGACGTGTAAAAATCCAGATATTTCTACTGGTTTGTCGTTGTGCTTGAGAAACTATTTTTTTTCTCAAAACATCTTTTCCCTTAAACTTGGCTGAAATTTTACGTAGATTCTGAATATTTAAATTAAAATAATCACTTCAAACTGTTTTTGATATATTATAGACGATTTGATTATTTTTAATACAAGTATGTACTTTTTACGTCATAATAAAAAATAAATAATTTTTCTGATCACTAAAATACCGAATATTAATAATTTAATTATAAAAAAGTAATCAATAAGCAACACTTAAATGTTAATATGAGGTTGCCTTTACCATGCGTTAAAAAATGGTGTAAATCAGCTGTGTTTCATTTTGTGTTTCATATCTTGTTGCTTACAATGTTGATCAGCTGTTTCCCGGCATCCGCTGTTCCCACGAAACACAGCTGGTTTACACCATTGTTGTAACGCATGTTATACAGGGTTAGGCAAAAGTCTGGACACCCCCAGTTAACTTTTTAACGCGATGCAGTAGGAAAATCAAACACGGCACATGTTAACAACATGAAAAACTCCACTTTTTCATCAACTACACAACTTTGCCCCTGCCCCCAAAATGGGGTATTTTGGGGGCAGCCCCAAATTTTCAAACGTAAACCCCTATTGAGTGACCCCTCATTTTAAACGGTGTATCAAGAGAAATTAAATGGCGCAAACCGGAGGTCGATATCTCACCCCTAACCAAAATGACAGCCATTTCAAAATTTGAGATGGGCAAGCAAGTGTTAAGTCTGGACACCCCCAATTAATTTTTAACACGTTGCAGTAGGAAAACCAAACTCGGCATATGTTATCAATACAACAAATGCAATTTTTCATCAAAGACACAACTTTCCCCGACCCCCAAAATGGGGTATTTTGTTGGCAGCCCCAAATTTTCATATGTAAACCCCTATTGAGTGACCTCTCATTTTAAACGGTTTATCAAGAGAAATTAAATGGCACAAACCGGAGATCGATATCTCATTTCTAACCAAAATGGCAGCCATTTTAAAATTCGAGAAGGGAAAATGACATTTGTTGAAATTAAATCGGAAAATAGCTTTTTTAGAATCGGGAATATCTGGATTATTTTAGAATTTAACCTACTAGTTCATTTCTGCTACTAGTATCAATTCTAAAATAATTCTAGAAATTATAAATTCTAAAAAACTATTTTCTGATTTAATTTTAACAAATGTCAATTTACCCTTCTCGAATTTTAAAATGGCTGCCATTTTGGTTTAAGATGAGATATCGACCTCCGGTTTGTGCCATTTAATTTCTCTTTATACACCGTCACTCAATAGGGGTTTATATTTGAAAATTTGGGGCTGCCCCCAAAATACCCCATTTTGGGGGCAGGGGCAAAGTTGTGTAGTTGATGAAAAAGTGGAGTTTTTCATGTTGTTAACATGTGCCGTGTTTGATTTTCCTACTGCAACGCGTTAAAAAGTTAACTGGGGGTGTCGAGACTTTTGCCTAACCCTGTAGAGGCATGCTCATATTAGCATTTCAGGGTTGCATATTAATTATTTTTTTATAATTAAATAATTATTATGATAAATAAATATGACATATTGGGTATTTCTGTGATCAGAAATTTTTTTTATTTGATTATGAAAAAATACATACTTGTATTATTACAAATAATTAACTTGTCAAAAATATCTAAAAACGGTTTGAAGTAAAAAAATGTATCTCAAATGATAATTAAAAAACTAATTTGTTAACACAGATGTTGTAATATAGTTTCTAATAATCTAATAAAATAATAAGCTAATAAACCTTTAGTTTTTTACTTTGTTTTACAATCTATTCAACATACATAGAACAATAAGTAAAAACATAAAGAAAAGGTGACACGACTAAAAGTTTGTCCACTGACAAATCATAAAGAAATATAACAACACATCAACATTTTCATGTTTTCCTTAACATATATTTTTCATGATATTTTGTGGAAGACGAACAAAACCCCGTATTTATTGATCTACTTGTTAAAACTTTACAGGCTATGATACTTTTAATATGTTATTAACTTAAATTACAACACCCCAAGGCAGCAAACCTACATCCTCAACCCCTAGGTTTTTACGAGGAAAACGATAACTATACATAAAAATACATTTAAAACTCACTTAGTACGCATGTCTGCTGCGGCCTGTTTAAATTTGAGATAGTCATGAAGGCTTATAAGATTCAGTAAATTTAACAATTTACTGTTTTCATTAGTATAGTTTAAGATGCTAAAATATTGTAAAAATTAAAGTTTAAGGCTTATACAAAACTTTCAGGATTATCAAGAAAGTTAGTGACCAATAAAACAAATTTTATGAATAATAAATCTTGAAAATTACCTATCATTTTTTTATGGGCTGTCACGTTGGTTGTTTGTAAAGATTTTGTAAATTTGATGTGCTTTGGTTGAGATTTAATCTGTATCTATATGTTGAGATTCGCATGTGAGAATCGCATTAAGCTACTTTAAATAACTATTAAGTGGTCAGGAGTCCTTATACCTTCTTATAGAGCACGTCTATTCAAGACACTCGGTTCTGCAAGTCGCCTTGGTGGCAAGATGTTTTGTGACCTCGGCCGGCTTCTTGTCTGCTCCTTGGCCTCTCTGTGGAACACTAATGGTGATTAATATGGTTGAGTAGTCGCCTGTATAAACCCAATTTAATCACGCTTTTGTAGGTTTGTTTCATATTACTGCTTGTCAAAGAACATGCCTTTATAATAATTTAATTTAATTATTTAAATTGCTAAAAAAATATAAATTTTTGAATATTGTGTAATGCGTTTAATTAGATACTTTAGATACTTTATTTTGAAACACCGACGTACTCTGTGTTGCGTATTTTAAGGTGAGTATGACTGAAAGTATGAATGTTTTGACTTTTAACTTAGTGAAGTTAAAGAAAGTAAATTTAGTGTAAGTTTATGCATTGACAAGACCTATCCAGGATTCTGGGCATCGGTTGCAGCTTGGTAAATGGTAAATGGTAAAAAGGGTGAGCGTGATGATTGTAATGGATCAGATGAGGTGCAGCTTTGTTACTGACAAATATCAGCTGTTTCATTTGTCAGGATCATTAATTAATAGCCCAATGACCAAAGGCAGCTAGGTCCAGTATCGAACCATCAAAAAGCACTCACTTTTCTCAGGATCGAACCGGCAACCTTCAGATTCAAAGGCGAGCTCTTTAACCACTCAGCTACCCAGCCAGTCAACAAATTAGCAGAGTTTATGTTTTAAAGTCGTTAAAATTATCAAATAAAAGTAGATGGATTTTACCGGTCCTGGCACAGGTCAAGGTCAGCGGTTGTAACTGGCAGGTGTGTGTTGTTGATTTGGGGGTTTTTTTGGGGGTGTTGGGGTGGGGTTGGTAAGTGTGTCAAGGTCATCCGGAGGGGGTTTTAAAAAAGGTGGGTAGTCTGGGGATGAGTCGCGGGCGGGAGTGCGGCGGGAGCGGATGGGGGGCGTGGGGCTGTGGGAATTAATAATCTATATATATAATTCCGTAAGCGAATCGGTCCCCACGAAATATCTCGAGTTAGAAGAAAGATAAGGTAACGTATGGTGGCTCATTTTCAAGCTTGAGGGCCAAGGACGCAAGGAAAAATACCAGAATTACCAAAAGTTACCTGGGCTCCGCCCTATTGGACCTTGAAGTTCCAATGTTAATTTAATGGGAAGACGATTTTTAGATCTACACGTGTGATTAAGCAGATGTTCCAGTGTTTTATCATAAACCAATGAATACAAAAATTCATTGCATAAACTCAGCTGGTTATTGAGCAGATATTTTGAGTAAAGATAACCTTATAGTTTATAACTTTTTAAAATTGTAAATGCACTATAAAAAAAGAAGAACACTAATAGTCATGAACAGATTATGGATCAACAGGAGATTTCATCTTCGTGATCCCATCTATGTCATTAAGGAGATAGGAATAGAATGATTGGTATATTCAGCATAAAAAATAAAAGTAGTTAAAATTATATTAGACGTGGCATGGTTGTTATAGTGGTTAATTTTCTTTATTCAGTGATTGTCGTTTATTTCTTACGTTACTGCTTTATATATTGGCTATTTAGTAGTTAGAGTTGAAGAGTTGACCCTCTTTGTTGAGTGTTTATTTATTTTCGACTGAATCATTATATGTAAACAACTAACGTTGGATAAAGTCCGTATGAGGAATATTTGGTTTTGGTTTTATTCATTCTCTCCTTTTTTCTTTGCGTAGGTTGTAGGAAAACAATAAACGCCCGTTAATCCATAAGGACGGGGAGCTTTTTATGTAAATGATAGTGTGCTAAAACTAACAATATATCAATCAGTGTTTTACTTCATTGACGAACAGACTACAATCAATGTATGAGGGACGTCGGTGGCACGGAGCGGAATTAGGCATGGGGGCACGGGGGAGACATGGGAGAAATAGGGGAAATGGCGGGGACACAGGAGGGCACGGAGGTACGCGGAGGGACGATGGGGATGACAGCAGGGGACCACGGGGAGTACAGGGGAGTTCGGGGATATGGGGGCACGAGGGATTTCGGTGGCACTGGAGACAGGGGGGCATGAGGGGCTCGGTGGAGGCATGGGCAACATAGGGGCACAGGGAGAAACGGTGAGCATGAGGGTACAAAAGCATGGAGGGTGTGGAAGCATAGGGGCACTCTGGGGAGGCATTGGGATGCACTGAAGCACGTGGCGGATGGGGGGATGGGACACAAAAAGCATTAGGGGTGTCGGTGGCAAAAGGGGTAGATGGGCATGGGGGACACCGTTGCCACGGGGAGCAACGTTGGGCATGGTGGTACGGAAACATAGGGTGCCCGGGGGCCTGTGGCGGAGCGGGAGTTGGAAGGCACAATGGGCACTATAGGGGCGTCGGTGGCACCAGTCACGGGGGACAGATGAACGGGGACAGATGGACATGTGGACACTGGGGATTCTTAGGGGACATAAAGAGCATGGGGACCACGGGGAAGAACTGTGGGCATGTGGGCACGGGAGTACCTGGGCGCGGGGGCATGGGGATATAGGTTGCATTATGAGGAATTGTGGACATAGGGCACGGGGGTATGGATGCATGGGAATGGGCGTACAAGGGATGGGGCCTACTAGAGGCGTCAGTGGCACGGAAGTTGTTTGGGCATGGGTGGCATTGGGGAGGAATGAGGAAAATAGAAAGCACGGAGGCCACGGGGATGAACTGCGGGAATGTGGGCAAGAGAGAATGAAGGGAACAGGGTTACGAGGGGACAAGGGGGTACAGGGGCATGGGGTAGTCGGGCCCCGGGGCATAGGGGGTACAGGACACGGATCAGGAGAGGTGAACTGAAGCACGGGGAGGCATGGGGTCGCAACGAGTGTGGGGGAATGGGGGGCACGGTCCAGAGGTCCAGGGTGAAGGAGTGTACAGTATTAATGGGCTTATGTTGTATTACACTATTTTATTTATTTGAGTTAAAAACTCATCATGGACATGTTTAAGGTTAAAACTATTTTTAACATTAATAAAATAAGGTAGTATAATAAATTTTACTATGTTTGGTAGCTTAATAGCGCAATAATATTCTTTTTTTTACAAAATAGACTCTACTGTATTTTAATACAGGGGAAATTATTAGTAAATTTCTGATTTGATACCGCCTAAAAGTTTCGTCAAAATTATGAAATATTTTATTAGAAAACCCAAACGTGTAAATTCACACTACAGTTTGAGAAAAATACAGTAGGTCTAATTCTGCAAAGAGGTGATAAATTGAAACTTATTTTTGGGGACATCACCATTTAGATTTATAGGGGCCTTTGCCCCTACACTCCACTAGTTTATTTTAGGAAAGCCAAGTAGAATTTTTATTTGAAGTGGTGTCCAATCGATGTTTGGCGGTGACGGTCTGGTAAATGCCGATGGTGATGGCGATGAGCAGATAGAGGCATACCAACCACAGTACGCATTTGAAGAGCTTTAACAGCCGGATCATTTCTTCCTGATTTTGTGCTTCCAATTGTATTCTGTTAATTTCGAGTTTTAATTTATCGTCTTCCAATTGTGATGTGATTGAAAAGCCGTCCATCATGTTTGTGTACAGGTTAGAGAGGAGCGGTGTAGATGGTGTAAAAGTAGGCGATGAAATGAGGAGAGCAAATAAGGGGAGGATATATATTTAATGTAAAGTGGTGGGGGGATTGAAAAAGAATATTTGTGTAGGACTAGCTTTCATCATCTGGTGTTGAATCGTGGGCGGATGAAGGACTGTTGTTTGGCATTTCTAATTCTTCAACATTATCGCTTTCCATACTTTCACACTCTGGACAATTGTAGGTAATTTCAACAGTAATAGTAACTGTGTTGTTTGGCGTGTTTACAACATCGGTTAAAGTTTGAAAAATATCCTGTAAATCTTGTTGCGATGTTACTGCAAAAGTAGTAGTATTCTTTGCTAATTGAGGCTGGCTCATCGTTCGGCGGTAGGCAAACAAATGGTGAGCGACGGTAAGGCGGTCGCTTATATGGAATCGGGGAATAGTGGTGGGGGGAAGAAAAAGAGTGGGGGTAATCCAAAACGAGAAGTGAGAGAACTTCGGTTACCGTAGTTCGCCGCGAAACGCCGTCCGGGTAGGTTGTGGGAAGTGTATAGAAATAAAATAATAATAGTTCTAATATAGAATAGAAATACCTATCACTTTTGTAAACTAAATAGTAAGTTTATTTATAATTTGAATTTGACTGTCTTGTTCCTCGCTGTTTAATTCAATAATTGTAATACCATAAGTTGGTTCTTCTTCTTCCCCTGCACTGTTGGAAGATGATGATGATGATGATGATGATGATGATGATGAAAATATTCTGGTAGGATCTACATATTTTACTTTGATGTTAATCCATCTTAAAGAATACCTATCCATAAGTGTGAGTAAGGTGTGAAATAGAGTTTCCATCTCATCTCTTTCGGTAATTAAAAGTTCAAAAGAAATAAATCCGTCACCCATGTTGGTGTTAGTCCAAGCAATGTAGTGTAAATGAGAAGTGTGTTAAAGGGTATATAGAATATATATATTGTAAAATAAGTGGTGGGGATAATCTCAAGGTCAATCAAATGAAATTTTAAAAAAGAGCTGCAGTCAGTGACTACGGCTATACATCTGAAGCTAGAATAGGATCAGAAGACCAATCTGATCTATATTTGCACAAATTTGTGATGCATGTACAAAAGTCGTCTTTATAATATGCATCACACTTTCGGCAATTAAAAAGTCTTTCTGGGTGAAATTTGAAACATCTCTGGGGACAGCAAGTGTGGAAGTATCTTGATTTATAAATTTTGAAGGTTTGCAATTCTGGTGGTGGTAGTTGTTTTGTTTTGCATTTGCAGTAACAGGATCCGAAGAATTCACATTTTCTACAAGCTAATCCGTCTACCATCCATCTTCCTATATCGGTACATTTATGTTCACAACAGTAGCGTGGTTTGTAGTCTTCTTTTTTCTTTTCCATGTTGACAGTTCTAAGTGGAGTTGGGAAATGAAGGTGTATAGTATAGAATAGAGAGTTTTATTAAAAGAAAAAAGTGGTGGGGGTAATTTCAAGGTCAACCAAATGGAGTTTTAAAAAAGAATGGGGTACAAATATTAAATAGTTGCACATTTAAGATATAGGTTTGTCTTTTTTTCTTCTTTCTCCTTTTTAATATTTACTTCATGTTCTTGTTTTTTTGCTCTAGCCATTGCGACGAGATCTTCAGTGGATAGTGGATGTACTTCTGGAAATTTTAGAATTAACTTTGGTTGGAAGCCTTCTTTAGTTAATACATCAAGATCGGAGCTCATCTCTTCTACCGTTTGATAGTCCTTTCCAAATATTTTACCATTAAATTCAATCATCATTCGGTACAGCATAGTAGTTGTAGTTGTTATCGCTGCGGTTGTCAAAAAGCAAATGATGATTTAGTCTGGGTTGAATAGCCTTTTTATAGCGAAGCCTCAAGTTGATGAAGTATTGTTATTATAATTTAACATTGGTAGTATTTGTGGAATTTAACATTATTTTGAGTAGAAGGGCTGGATGTTGTTGCTGTTTGTGTGGAAAAGTACACTTCATCATCGCAGTAGTTTTGTTTTGAAAACATCTTCTTATTTGTAACATAAACATCGGCATTTAAGTGATAACCGCCTGCGAGAAGTACTCGCAATTCATTAGTGAAATTGTCGAGTTGTTCAAAAGTTGTGATGGTGGAGGTATCGTATGATGCGCATTTGATTTTTAAAGAGACATGGTGTCGTTTAAAATAATTGGACAACCAAGGGAGATGTGTACAGCACGGAAGTCAATTGTAGACTGAGGAAATCCCCTTGAAAATTACTCCATTTATATAGTTTTTGTAACTAGGTCAAGGTCATCTAAAATTATTTTTTTAAAAAGCAATATATCACCATGTGCAAAAACACATAGTGATATATTGCTTTTTATTTTTTATTTTTTTTATCTTTATTTATTTTTAAAATAATTTACAAAGGTGTACAAAAGTATAATAATAAATTTGTTGTTGGCAGTAGGCATGACGTGAAGTGTAAGTTCCGTTGAATTGCTTCCGCTTGGACCGTGGGATGCCAAGTACAGAGAGCCGGGGTGGATAAGGCGTAGATCTTCGTTTTGCAGGAGGTGCACGAAGCGCTTGGGAAGAAATGTTTGAAATTTTGGTTCATCACCGGGCGTGTAGGGCGCTTCACTCAGTGTAACGTTGATGGCGTCCCCAACACTAGTTTCCATCTTCTTAATGGTGTGGATAACATAATGTTTTTCTTCTTTTAATTCTGAACATCTTTTATCCGGTAAGACGGTAGATTTTGAATGTTTGTTAAATTGATCGACAAGAGATTGTAAAAATGTTTGTGACGTCATCTTTACTTTTTCTTCTTCTTATTTATTGTTGATATTATTCTTAGTCTTGCGAATCTGTGCGGGAGGTGTTGACTGTTCGGAGGCTAGAGTAATACTCATGCTGGGTCATGGTTGCGTTGTCGCTTTTATATCCTTCCCACCCCCCACCATTCTGTTGTAGATATGCATTCAAACGATAAGCGTTCTTTAAAGCACATTGGGACTGCCGATGTTTAAAGTTTTTGGTAGAGATACAAATGTTGGCAAAGTGACACTGAAAATCTCTATCCACTTGCACATTTATCACTTCATGGTTTGTAAATGCTTGTATCCAAGCGGTTTTTTCCAATCCCTTTGTGTAGATAATTTTAAATTCCTTACAGTAATGATTCATAATGTGTGGCACCATACTGTAGTGGATAAAACCTTCATCCCATCTCAGGTTGTGAAAATGTTTCATTAACCATTTGTTTGTCACTCTTGCTTTAGTAGTTAATCTGTTGAACGGTATAGGAGGTTGGAATAAATAGTGATAAACCACAGATGTGTTCATGTCTAGAATAACTAACTCTTTAATAATAAAATGTCCGTCGTTACCGCGAAACGCTTGAAATTCAATTATACCTCGTTTCCCCTCCATTATTTGGTATTGGTTTGAAAATGAAACTTGTTTATTCATGACAAAGGTCGGTATCGGACTGTTTGTAAAATTATGGAGGGCGTCCTTTTATACTGCGGGTTGGTTGCTGCAAGATGCTTCTTCATTCATTTCTTGTGCTTCTTCATCTATACCGAAGTTAGTCTGATAGTTGTGCAACTGTCTCCACATATCAACTTCGTGAGGTATTCTATTGAAAATGGAAGTATCTACGGGACCGTATAGGATTGGTACATACGGTTGTCTATCCAATGTATCGGTTAAATATTCTTTTATGATTGCGCTTGAAAATATTAGTTGTTTTAGATATCTCGTGATAGGACCTGTAGCACAGCTGAGGGTGTAGAATTCATCTTTTGTAAGGTGTATTTTTATGTCATGTTTAGTTAAATCTCTAAAACGAACAATTTGACCTCCTCGGTGTTTTACTATATCGATTTCAATATTTGATTCTAGCAAACTTAATTTTGTTCTTCTTCCATATGTATTGTTACTCAAATAACATTCTAAAAGATGTAGATGCTTCATAAACGATTCCCAGGAAATTTCAGAAAAAAACACCATTTTAGATCCATGTTTCAAAATAATAGTTGGTGAATACTCCAATGATTTTATTACTCCGGCAGATACGCTTTTTGTCATACATGATGAGATGGGATAGTAGAATCTAAGAAATACCTCTGCTAAAATATTGGTGGAAATAATGTCATCGACTTTTCTTTTTTTAATTCCTTTTTCAACTTCCTCTTCTTTTTTCTTATGTTTAAACTTGAGGAACTCATCCATTTCTTGTTCAATTTGTTTTTCTATATCGGAACTGTTGTCGGCTATAAGTGGTGTAGTTTCTTCTTCGTTTTTATTTGTATTAAGTGAACTCATTTTGCAAGCGATGTTTCCCATATGATGGTCAAACAAATAATGAAATTTTCACTTCTTTTTCCTCCTTTTATAACAATCGCCCCCACCTAAAAACAGTTTTTTATAACACATTTTTAACTATTCCAGTTAGTGGGGTGTATGTTACTATTTTGTCATGTAAAATCAGACAATATGCCGAAGTACCTTCCGGTATTTTATCTTCAAATTCCATTTCGATTTTTATATCCACACTTGACGATTTTACTGATTCATTTTGCTTTGAGCAATCGATAACGATTATTGGAGCTTTTGAATAATACTGTTCAGGTGATAACAGTGGTGTATTAGCTTTTCCATAATATGACGATTGAAATCTTGCATACATATCGTATAAGATGGAATAACGTTTTTTGCTAAACATGACATTTAAATTGTCATAAGGAAAGAATTGAGAGTTTAGAAAAACTTTGCAATTCTTTATATTGCAATGGTCAAATTGACCTGCGTGTGCGGTTATAACATCTTTTCGATTGGTTTGAAAACCGAGTATTATGTACCTTGCTCGTTCCAAATAAGTAGATGTTTTAACAGTCCATGTTTGTCGTTCTGTTTGAGGTAATATGGGGTATTCATGGAATTCCCAACTTCTAAACGGCATTACAATATCACGGTCAGATTTTAACTTTCTTAACAATACGATTCTATGTTCATCGGCTAATCTTACATGAGGTACTCTCCACACGATTTTATTTAATTGTAGCTGCCATTCTAGTTTACTTTCTTCAGTGCCACTTGCTGCTAGTATCAAGTCCTTGTTAGTTGAAGATCTGAGTAATACCAATTCTTGTTTGACATTTATTATTATTCTTTTGTAATCTTCAGCGAATCCCAAAAGCAATCGTAAAGGTATGTGAAAATCAAAATGACCATTGGAATTTGGTGTTATGCTGTCTTTATCGGGGGTAACCCATCCGGCGGTGACTATTGAATTCTTTTCATGCGGTGTTAATGATGTTAATCTCATTTTAACATTCATGAGTGTTAATGATGGTAATTTTCTCGTTTTATTAAATCCACAAGCTATGGTAATTAAAAATAAAATATACTACCGGATATAATCATGCCAGCCATTTTGTGTGTGTTAAT
This sequence comes from Neoaliturus tenellus, assembly GCA_030545055.2. Taxonomy (NCBI): domain Eukaryota; kingdom Metazoa; phylum Arthropoda; class Insecta; order Hemiptera; family Cicadellidae; genus Neoaliturus; species Neoaliturus tenellus. The sequence goes on along the minus strand of JAQYXR010001841.1, from coordinate 7,737 downwards.
TTAAATGAATATTCTATAATCCAACACAAACCTGCAGTAGTTAAAGTATGGTAAGTTTCTTACTTTTTTAATACAATAATTAACACAATAGTCAATTTAAAGTTTATATTCAATGTGTCATAATTACAGATAAAGTTAATCATTACTACAAATCATAATTTAATATCCTGCACCAACACTATCACTTAGATTAATAAAATTTGATTGGCTTATCTCATGTTCAAAGAGCAGTTATTTCTTTTTAATGTTTACCTTTTTTATCAGTATTTGGTTGGAGACAAATTTAAAAGCTTTATCCATATAGATACATTTTATTTGTTATTAAAAAGTTAAAGAAAACGGCAAGGCCTATAATGATTTTTACAATTATTTACCAAAATAAAAGATTGTGTGTCTTTTTTTAAGAACTAATAAGACAAAAATAAACAATTCTAATAATATTAAAAAGTAAAGTAAAAAAATTCCAGTAGTATTTTTTTATCTATTTTGTTTTAATATTATTTTGGTTTTAATGTATATATTTTTAACATAAACTGCTAAGCTAGATTATTAGTTCCCTATAATCCGTGACTCTGAATAGTTGTCATGTTGTCAAGGATGCTTAAATGAGTACTATAGTTTATTATCATTTATTATTTATTTATTATTTTTTTTTTTTAGATAGGATAATCTCAAATTCCTGGATTGTTTAGTTCTTTTTATTCAGTAAAATTTGTTATTTCATTATTTTAGGCTTAAGAATCTAATAACCTGAATATTTTTTATGTTTATACATATTTTTTGTCTAGAGATCAAAATGAATTAATTATTTTTAGTTTCCAATGGCTACCGGTACGTTAGTTCTCTGTTATTGATGTGTCAAATAATTTCAAAGTAATTGATTTGTTTTCCTGTTTAGTATGTTTTCCCCTATTTTTTTGTAGGCTAAAGGTTGTTGTCATTCGTAAAATAACATAAGTTTATCATTATTTTTAAATTTTTACATTATTGAATAAAAGGGTGGCGTTCTGAAAAATTTTTAGTGAGCCTTATATTTCATATCAGAAACAAAATAACGATTAAGCAATAAATAGAAATACTGAATGACTATTAATTAGTAGATCCTACTCAGTAGTAAGATACCAAGTGAAGAGGAATTTATTAGTTTTGTTCTTATAGATAGCAATCCCTATTTGCATTCTCAAATGCAATGCCATTTTCAAGAGATAATTTATGGATTTTGTACAAATTAAAATCTTAAAGTTGCATATAAAACTGCAAATTAATTTTCCTGAACATATGTTTAATTGGTAATTTATTTCATCATTAACGTTTACAATACTAAATCTTGGCCAATTCATCATTTATTAAGTTACAGTATAATTAGCCTGTAAGAACGCCAACTGTTTTCAAAGCTTTTATTGTATTTCTGATAATATTACTTTCTATTTATGTGCCGAGTGCAAACCTGTTAACTTATGTTAATTATATTGGAAGAAGAAGATATTATTCTAAATAAATGCTATGAAAGTTCAAGTGATAACTTACAAAACATTTTTTGTTCTATTAAGGATCAAGGTATATTACAATTTAGGATTATTCAGCAAAATATTCGAAGCCACAGGAAAAACTTTGATGAATTTTTAGTTTTTTTAGAAAGCACAAATATAAAATTTCACTGCATTATACTAACGGAAGCATGGTTAACCGATGATTATATTCCTGCGAATATTAACGGATACAATACTTTTAAATCTATCAACAGTTTAAACCAGTGCGACGGCATCGTTGTCTATGTTGATAACGCTTTATCAGTGTCCTGCAATCAGCTGCTCCTGGGCGGAGTGGCCACGGCACTTGCATTGAACTTTTCCTGGGCCGGTGTGTCATGCCATCTTTTGGCGATATACAGAAGTCCTAACTCCAACATTATTCCATTTACTGAAGGGTTACAAAATTATCTTAGAACTAATATTAATTATTCGAATGTGTTTATTTTGGCGGGTGATGTTAATTGCAACATTTTAAATGTGGCGAATAACTCCCCTGAAGAGCGGTACCTAGATTTGTTGTATGACGTAGGACTCATTCAATGTATTGACAAAGTCACCCGTCCGTCGAGCAATAGCTGCATTGACCATATTTTTATACGTCCAAAAAACCGTATAGAAATACTATCATCTGTTGTCCAAGTTAATGTTACTGACCATTTTGCTACAGCTCTCCAAATGATTTTAAAAAGAAATAATTACAATAGTCAAAACAAAAATTCATTTACTATTACCAACTGGGCTAAAGTACGGGAAAGTCTCGCTGCACATAATTGGGGAAATGTTTTGCACAATGATAATTTAAATTCAAGTGTTGAAAACTTTATCGAAACTATTCAAGATTTAATTACAATTAACACCGAGAAAAAATTATACAGTTCGAAACATTTCAAAATAAAACCTTGGATCACTCAAGGATTAATTGTATCATTAAGAAGACGCGACAAATTAAGTAAACAGCTGAAACGTGATCCTTTTAATAATATTCTACGAAATCGGTTTATCCGTTACCGTAATTTCTTACACGCCCTTATCAAACGTGCTAAATATAACTTCTACAGTAATAAACTGAACGATGCAGCAGGGGACAACAAAAAATTCTGGAGAGTGGTCAACGAAGTGGCAGGCCGGCCTAGTACCAAGGTTGAATTTCCTGTGGGGGCTTTCCACCAAGGGAACGACGCTGCCACCCCAGCTGAGGTTAAAGAAATTGCACAAAATTTTAACAACTTTTTTTCTATGGTTGGCTCAAACCTTGCCAACAACATTCACACCAGTGGTGCTCCGGAGGTTGAGGACGCCGACCACTCTGTGGATTCCGTGTTCGAAATGCAGCCAGTTAGTCATCAACAGCTAATAGATGTAGTTAATAGTATAAGGGGGGGTTCTGCGCCTGGGGATGACAACATACCTTCGAGGTTCATAAAGGAAAATATAGATATTTTGTTCACCCCATTAACGCACATTGTCAACCTCAGTATTAGCACGGGACAATTCCCCGACAAATTAAAAACTGCTAAAGTTATTCCAATTTTTAAATCCGGCCAAAATAATCTTATGACAAACTTTAGACCTATCTCACTTTTAACTTGCATCGATAAAATTCTTGAGAAATGTATCAAAATTCAGCTAACATCGTACCTTGAACAAGCGTCAATTTTATCCAATGCTCAATACGGTTTTAGAAGTGGCAAAAACACATCAGATGCACTGTTTGATCTAACGACCTTGATTTCAAATAAAATTGGAATAAGGGAAAATGTAATGATTACTTTTTTGGATTTAGCCAAAGCATTCGACTCTGTCGACCGTCAAAAATTATTCATAAAACTGGAGGCTTGTGGGATTAAAAATTTATCATTGAGCTGGTTTACTAGCTATTTTGACCAACGCAAACAATTTGTGTCTTTAAATGGAACCTATAGTGATACTGTCGGAGTGGACTATGGGGTTGTTCAGGGCAGCACCCTAGGTCCTTTGTTATTCCTTATTTACATAAATAATATATCTAAAATCACTCTATCAGGTAAACTATTCCTCTTTGCTGATGACACTGCGCTTGTTTCTACGGGCTGCTCGTGGGATAGGGTGTTTGGCGAGGCTTCCTCGGACCTGTCGAAGTTGAAGACCTGGTTCGATCACAATACTTTAACTGTAAATATTGATAAAACTAAATACATGCCCATTATCCTAAGACCTGATCATGAACCAGGTCCGAGGGAGCTGCGGCTGCACTCCTGCGGCGACCCGCGGGCGGCTGTCTGTGGCTGTGGAATTATTGAACGTGTGGAGCAATATAAGTATCTAGGTGTAATTATAGATAAAAGACTGAGTTGGTCTCCACACGTTCAGTATCTGAAACAAAGATTGAGGAAACTCATCTATGCATTTAGACAGCTCAGACAGGTCCTGCCCGTGGACCGCTGTAGGACTGCATACTTCGCCTACGTGCAGTCTGTGCTTGGATATGGGATCCTGGGGTGGGGAGCGGCCTCCTCCACCACACTTGAACCATTAAACATCACTCAGAGAACCATAATTAAAGCTATTTTGAATAAAAATTTGCGATATCCTACAGAACTTTTGTTTAATGAATTTCCCGTCTTAAATCCGAGGCAGTTATATATTAAATTTCTTCTTGTATATATTAAAAATAACAAAAATAATATTTTTACTGAATTAAATCATGACTATCCGACCAGAAACAGACAAAATACAGGCTACCAAGTCCCAAGGTTACTTCACAGAATTTTCCTATCAACGTCATTTTACGTATCCCACATTCTCTACCGTAACATTCCACGTGAAATTGCCGCGGCTGAGGGTGACAGCTCTGCAGTGTACAAGAGGAAGGTGACCGATTGGCTTACTCGTCTGGGGGCGGAGGGGGCAGAGGCACTGATAAGATCGCAGTATTTTTAATTTTACTCCTACTTTCATCGTTTATTCAGTTTAAAGTAAAAAATTGACCTTTTCTAACTTTTTCCGAAGTTGGCAAAGAATATTTTATTTATTTTATTTCTGTCACTTGATCACCCTGTATGTAAATTCAAACTGTAATTTTGTTAATCGTATAGAACTTTAGTTAAGTTTGTACAATATTTCTACATTAAAAAATTATTTTTATTTTTTTTATATTTTAATATGTATTAGCGTTTTAAATATTTCTAATTTTGTTGATTAATCATCTATTCCATATGTATCTACAACTATGTTTTAAACATGTAACACCAGTGAAGAGACTGATTGAACGCATTTCCACGCACAGACGAATAGTCTTTGTGGAAATTAATTCCTTTTTATATGTATGTTACATTGTATCTGAAAATTTTGTGGAATAAACATATTTGAATTTGAATTTGAATTTGAATCCTTTTAGTGTTGTTGTTATACCAACCTTTTTTGTTGAATCAACTGTCACTCCTGATATTTCATATCTTATTTCGTCAAAAAGATATGCCATTGGGTTATTTATAAAAGGAACAGACGAACCGGTTTTTCCATCCAATTTTAATACTTGTCCCTCAATATATAAATAACTCTCACAGGGTAATGTGTAAATATCTTGTTGTTGAATGGGAATCCTTATTTCATCATTATTGTTTAATTTTGATGAAGTGTAAGGGTTGTGCGTGTGATATTCCTTCTCCCATAGGGTTTCGTCGAACGTTGGACCTTGAGATATATCCAGAATGTCCATCGTAATTTAGTTTTAACCCAATTTTTTGTAGGAAACGTATGTTGTCCGGTGTTAACTCGTCCAATGTTGAAGAGCTACTGAGCTCCCGGCTTTTCCGTTGTGGTTTAAATGTTAATCCCATGTTATACTTAAGTTACCGCTTTTATGTGTAACCGTATTGTAATTGTTTCTTTTCTAAAGTCAACACTATTACCGTCCTGATCTGATATGTTCAGTACGATGTCTGAAATAAAACTGGTGTTTAATGGTAGGTATATAAGGTTTTGTGGCTTCTCAACTATTTTAAAACCAGGAGCTACTGTTGGATAAAATGTATGTAAAATATGTTGGTTTACCCCATCTCTATACGATCCGTGTATAATATTGCATGTTATATCAATACTATTAACCTTTAATATTGTTACTGTGGTATCACCCGTATGAGTAGTTCCGGGATCTAAGATTTTTCTTTTCTTATCTGAAAATCCGAGTAAACTACCGATTGAATTTTTTAAACTTAAATCTATATAATATTTTGAGGTAATTTCCGCTTTTAAAGTATTGTTGTTTCCTTTTATACAGATATTTTCTTCTCCTAGCTGCTTCTGTAATAGCTGGTTTATATCATCTATTTCATATGCTCCTGTAGACAAGGTGATTATTTTTAATTCTGAATAATTTCCTTTTTCATCTTTACTTTCATAATAATGTAGTAAATTGTTTTTACCCTCTGTAATGTTAGGAATTGAATTGTATGTAGTGAAATCTAATAATGCCGCTTCCCATAATCTATCTTTAGATAGACGCAGTGCTGGGAAAAGAGTACTTTTTAATGTAGATGAATTTCCGCTCAGTGGCACTGTGTACGATGACATCTTAAAGCTGACTGACGCTTTTTGCTAAAAACTCCAAACATAAATGTCCGCATATTTCTGTATTGTTAGGTTGTTCTCTTTTATAATTGTAAAATATATTCTTAGAGTTTCTAAAATAGTGTTGAAGTTCTTTAGGTGGTGGTAGATTGCCAAAACTGTCAAAATAATCAACGCTTTGTCCGAGTTTTTTATAGCATACCCAATGTGTTCCTGGACCATAGGAGAAATCTAAATTTACTATTCCAGTTTCATTTTTCCATATGTTTTTTGGTAATGCGTCTTTCATAAAAACTCCCCTAAAAAATGGTATCTTCAAACATTTTACATAATTTGATAATTGATGATTTGTTAAGGCTTTATTTGGAATTATCAATTGATTTTTCTTATTTAGTACACACGGTACGGTCTTAGGTATAGACCTGCTCCGTTTTTTACCATTGACCAAACGGAAGTCTTCTTTGTCTTTGTTTTACGAGTTCTACGACGTCTCTTTTTAATGTTTCCACCTCTTTTAGGAGCTCTTTTCTTTGCAGGTCTTCCTCTTCGACGTTTTCCGCCACCAAATTTTGTTTTCGCCTTCATAGCTGTAGTTACTGCCCAAGCGGCTGCTTTTTCTGCAATACTTGCGTCACTTGATTTAACTCTTTGCCAAGCTTTTTCTGCTAGCGCTCTATCTGCTATTGATCTATTTGTTGAATCAGCAAACTTGGAATACGCTATATCGTGTTCTTTGCAAGCTTGATCCAATTTATTAATTCCAGGATCCCCTCTTGCTAAAGGTTTTGCCAATTTAGTTCCGGGTCCGCAATATTGATAACCTCCGGGCAGATGAAATTCGTATGGTAGAGCGTCTATTGCCCGATTTACAACAGCACCAACAGGAATTCGTTTGAGAAGGGATAACGCAGCCGATGTTATACCACGTCCTTTCTTGCCGCTGACTTGACGACGACTGAGCTGTGCGATCTTCATTATGTTGTTTTATATATAACCGGTGTGTTTACTCAACGAGATGCTTTATATAAATGAATAACTTATGCACAAATTTTATATTTAAATAATTAATTATTTAAATTAATTATATACTGATTTATAATTCTATTTTTAATCCATGCTTCTCGTTCATCGGGTTGAATCATCACATGACTTGTTGTACTAGCTATATGATTGTGGGTATCAATAAGTAAATTGCCCACTATTCTTATTAAACAATCTAAAGTTACAGCATCTTTTGGATGTTGAGGATCGTGTAACTGCATAATACGTTTATCATTACACGTGTAAGCGGTCGAATCATTTTTTGATGTTGTTATAACTTGTCCAATAGTAGCAGCATCATTAAAATCTTCACCTGGTAAAATATTAATTATTTTCTTCATTTTAGCATCAAATTTGGTTCCATTGCGTTTGTCCCAAGTTATTGTTTGTTTCACTGTAACACAATCATTTTCTTCATAACCAGGTATTATATTTTTTATTCTTCTATTATGACCTTCATATGTGCCTAATAAAGGACCGCCCGCAATTAATGTTTGTACCATTAGAGGTACATCTGAATCTTTTATACCAAATCTTCCATTTGTTATTCTTTTACCTCCCGCATCCCATTTATCATTACTTCCTTGCATTAAATCAAACTTTTCATTTCCATGTA
>JAQYXR010001840.1:0-23010 GCA_030545055.2 Neoaliturus tenellus | reverse complement strand
ACTTGTCTCTGAGTGAGCAATTAGAAGTTTCCAAATACGGTTTAATGTTAAAACTAAGGTTTGGTTAAGAATTCATATATATATATATATAAACATATTTCATAGTTTTACATTAAACCGGTAGTTAAAAGTGATGTTTAAAAACCTAAAGCAAAATTGGATATGTAAAAATAGTACACCAAAGGTAGCACCAAAACGGTGCTACCTTTAATTCGCAACATTTAAATGGTTTAAGCTCAATTAGAAGTTTCCAAATTACCTTTAATATTAAAACTAAGGTTTTGTTAAGATTTCATGTATATAAACATATTTCGTAGTTTTACATTAAACCAGTAGTTAAAAGTGTTGTTTAAAACCTAAAGTCTCAGTACACTTAATAATGGGTAGAAACGGGGCCAAGTACCTGTCTCTGCGTCAAGCAGAGGCCCATATATTTTGTGACATGTAAAAATAGTACACCAAAGGTAGCACCGAAACGGTGCTACCTTAAAGTAGCAACATTTAAATGGGTTAAGCTCAATTAGAAGTTTTCTAATGACTATTAATGTTAAAACAATAGTGAACTTTCTGTTCGCACCATGTGCTTTTTTTTAACCTTAAAAGTAATTCTAACCTTTAATTCCTAAACACCTTAGCAACTAGAGAAAAAAAAGATGAACCAAACTCGCTTCATAGGTACCTCAGTGGTAGACTGGTAGCAGTAGTTAAAAGTGTTGTTTAAAAGCCTAAAGCAAAAATTGGACATGTGAAATAGTACACCATAGGTAGCACCAAAACGGTGCTACCTAAAAGTAGCAACATTTAAATGGCTTATCTCAATTAGAAGTTTCCTAATAACATTTAATGTTAAAACTAAGGTTTTGTTGATAATTCATATATATAAACATATTTTATAGTTTTACATTAAACCGGTAATTAAAAGTGTTGTTTAAAAAACATAAAGCAAAATTGGACATGTAGAAAATAGTACATGAAAGGTAGCACCAAAACGGTGCTACCTTTAAGTAGCAACATTTAAATGGGTTAAGTTAAATTAGAAGTTTGAAGACACAAATTTGTGGTAACAATTTACCACTACTATTTTAACTTGTACTGGGAGTAACAATTTCACACTACTGGCTGGGCACCTACATTTAAATGGGTTAATTTAAATTAGAAGTTTGAATACACAAATTTGTGGTAACAATTTACCACTACTATTTTAACTTGTACTGGGAGTAACAATTTCACACTACTGGCTTGGCACCTACATTTAAATGGGTAAAGTTAAATTAGAAGTTTGAATACACAAATTTGTGGTAACAATTCACCACTACTATTTTAACTTGTACTGGGAGTAACAATTTCACACTACTAGCTTGGCACCTACATTTAAATGGGTTAAGTTAAATTAGAAGTTTGAAGACACAAATTTGTGTTTGTGGTAACAATTTACCACTACTATTTTAACTTGTACTGGAAGTAACAATTTCACACTACTAGCTTGGCACCTCCCCCCCCCCCGGGTGCAGTTTTCGTCCGGAGCAAAAAATTTTTGGTCAAGGTCAAAAAATTTTCGAAAAAAAAAATTTTGGGGGGGGGCGCAGTTTTCGTCCGGAGCAAAAAATTTTTGGTCAAGGTCAAAAAATTTTTCAAAAAAAATTTCGGGGGGGGCAGTTTTCGTCCGGAGCAAAAAATTTTTGGTCAAGGTCAAAAAATTTTTAAAAAAAAGTTCGGGGGGGGGGGGCTCACTTCTCGTCTGGCGCCGAGGGGGGGGGGCTTCACCTACCCTTAGGACTTTAACTCTTGGATACCTGCTACCCTTACTCATGTGTGAACATAAAATAAAATTTGGTTGAACCACAGTTTGGACAGCCAACACTTAGCCGCATCTCGCTCTAAGTCCTGAGCAGTCCCAGAACTCAGGCAAAAATCCGCCTAAGTCATGACTGACCTACATAACATGTGGAACAAAAATATTTTATTTTATTCGCACATGAATATGGGTCAAGGTCGTTCAAGAATTAAAAAAGAAATCCCCCCGATGCCTAAGACCGCCGGCGGCCAGAGGCATCGGGGGGATCTCAACATTTAAGGGGAGGTGATTAAATAAAAAATTATTTATTTAATTTTGAGTTTCCTTAAGGGAAACATGCTACAATAATTTGGAAAAGGCCATGCTAACCATGACCGAGGATCCCGTCTTAACCCGTAGGTACTGACTTTTGCCTAGCACACCGGTCAGTGTCAGGATCCGACGCCTCGTGCTAAAGGATGCCAACCACCCATCTAGAGTGATGAGGTCCAGTAGCGCCCCTGACCGAAAGAGGCCTAAGGGTGGATCCCCAGGGGCCTACCCCCGGGCTCGTTAGGCGCCATGCTATTGTTGGTAACAAATAATTCTTGAGGTTCTAAACCTCGAAAAATTTTTATTTTACAGAGACTGTAAAGTCTCAAAAAGCCTAACACTTTAACTGCCAATTTACGGAGGAGTACCTCCAAGATACGAATTTAGAAAAATTTCAACTTGGGGACAACCTGTGAAGATTAGTACAAAATAATATTTTTCAACACACAACACTTAGACTAAATAAATCCAACACCAAGACCTAGCAGAAGCAGCAAGCGCAAAATAAAATATTTCTTAAAACTACACATGCCATGCCTTAGACTAAAAGAATTCCCAATATAATGCGGCGCCAACATTACATTGCGAATCCTGTAGGGCAGAGCTTCAACCACTCAGCTGAAATGTTTGAAAGCAACTGCGAAGAAGCTAAGCCTCAGAGAATCGAAGCTGGGCCGGTCAGGAGTGGTGGAACCGGACCTGGTTACGTAAACAGCCAGACCTCGACACGTACTTGTTTGCGGCATTGGACAATCTCCAAGAGCCACACCTGAATACATTACTAACCGGATCTCATTATACAACACGTGTCAAGGTATGGCAACGCCTCGGGCTATGCCACCTCCTCCTCCCCCGGGGGGGGGGGGCTCACTTCTCATCCGGAGCCGAGGGGGGGGGGAGGGGTCTTGGGACTTAGAATATTTTCAGTCCAAGTCAGGTGTACTATAGAATAATATTTTAGCTTGCCGGATTCAGCACAGCCGGCAGAGACGGTTACATAATGCTTATATAACAGACTGGTTTCTTTGCCAACTGGTCGAATGTAGCTCAACAGAAGGTAAGTCAGTTTATTGCAAGCCAACAAACACGCCACACCTCGCCACCGCTCAACTTTTCTGTGAGTAAATTTTTATTTTTCCTTCTTATTAAACTTAGCAAAACAGAACCTAGCCTGTTTTGCACAAAATTAATTTTTGTTACACTGCTACAATTACATTTACTTAACAAATTATTTTCCACTCATTATTTAATATTTTATTCCTTACTTGTTAAGACTTAGAAACTGAAATGTTGGAAGACTGTTTGATACAAAATTAATTTTTATTTAGCTATACAGGTCTCCTAATATTTTCATACACTTGTATTTTGCAGGTGTGGCTAAATATTTTTCGCTCACAATTTAATTTTATTCCACACAAGTGGATTTTGAACTTTACTACAAAACTGATCCATACCCGTCTCCTACAAAATTATTTTTCATTTGGCTCTACCTCTTTTAGTCTTACATTAAATATTTCTTGGAGTTAAATTTTACACAAGTCTCTCGGTTAATTTTTCTGCACAGTACGTGTTACTCCTTGGACAGTTCCCAGCAAACTGTTTCTACACTTGTCAACAACAGTCTGCATTACCCCCTCCACTACTCATTCCCCCACTATAGCCCTGTTCCCCCACTACTTCCAGCTAAGGTACAACACTGGACTAAGTGTTTCAGTTTTATCCAAACCTTACTGTGAGACACATCTATGGCTGAAACTTTGCGAGAAAAATTATTAAGAGTAAAATTTTTGCTGGCCAAGCAAAATAATTCTGTTAAGGTGTCCAAGACTTCCACTTTAACAAAAATGAAACGTTGCTTCAAAAATAATCCAAAATTTTACTCAAGGGACAAAAATATCACTATGGATGATAAAATGTTTCAGAAACTTTTAGACGAGCTAACTTTTGCCAGTAAGGTTACGTTGGTGACTCCAATTCCCAACCAAGTTCCAACATCACCTGAGAAAGAATAAATAATAAATATTTCTCAGGAAATATTTCCAATCCGAGTTACGGAGATCCGGTAAAGGACCGGCTGGGACGAGTTGCTTGTAAAAAATTAAATTTTTCTTCCTTCTGACCACTTTACCCCCACCACCTCCTTATCCCCACCACTGAGCCGGGTACCTGGGTAACCGCCTGCGCCCAAGTCAGTACGTCTTCGGACGCGGTGCTGTTCAGGTCGCGTGTCGTTTGTCGCACTGTCGGGTGTTTGAAGAAATTATTCTTCGGCTCTCAGTCTCTCGGTGGGTAAGTAAAATAAAAAAATTATTTTTTTTTTCAAGTGGGGGTGCTGGGACGGGTCAATGACCCCTGACGGATATATTAGGTCTAGAGTCTGATCGCTAGGGAATAAAAAAAATATTTTTTTGCACTTTTGTGATTCCTCGAGAAATTTCAATTTCTCAGCAAAATTTGAGGAATCGCAAAAGTGCAAAAAAAATTTTTTTTTGTATTCTTGCGTGACCTTGACCTAATTAACGTCAGTGACGTCATCATGATGACGTCAGCGGTAATGACGTCACCATGACGTCATTTATGTGACGTCATGTGACGTCATATGACATCATTAGTGACGTCATTCGTGACGTCATTGATGACGTCATCACTGCTGACGTCATCGTGATGACGTCACGTCCCAGCCTTCCCAAAAACACACTACTAAGAGGGAAATAAATGCGAAAATATTTAAATAAAAAAATACACCCTACTAACTTGATACGTCCGGAGTATTTTGTCAGAGAGTATTGAGAATTTATATTTACTGAAGTTTAAATTTATCTAATAAACTATACTGACCTATGTGTAACTGACTGACTGACTCACTCACTTATATGGGATACGAATTTTTGACGTAACGGGTTAAGCTAGAGTCTTGAAATTGTTCATACGTCTAGCCTGAACGGTCAGTGCTACGTATAAAATCTCAAAATTGCAAATTAGTAGTATTAACCTACTAAAAAAAATTCAAAATGGCGGATTTATGAAATTGTAATGTTAGTTTTTTTATCTCTAGCTGCCAAACGCTTCATCCTATCTGAAATCTGAGAACAATATTACGATAAGGAGTTTAATATTTTACAAATTTGGTCCTTTGACTTTTTATCATATCTCCCACCGTTAAGCCTCCAGAGCGTTTTTAATAAAATGCCGTTTTCGGTTTTCGGGCTCTAGTGACTAAACGGATGGTCGTATGGTCGTAAAAATTTTCTTAAGGCTTATCTCGATAGATCTTTTTAATATCTACAATTTTGACCCTTATATATTTTGCCGTATCTCTTCTCGTTTACTCGCAAAATACATTTTTCACTTTTTCCGGATTTTGTGAACATAAGTAGGGGGATAATACCGGTTCTGGGACACTGGAGAAACCGTAATTTTAGTATTTCAGCTCTAGCGCTCAAATGTATCTCTTCTCGTTTACTTACAAAATACATTTTTCTCTTTTTCCGGATTTTGTGATTTTAAGTAGTGGGAAAATACCGGTTCTGGTCCACTAGAGAAATCGTAATTTTAGTATTTCAGCTCTAGCGGCAAAACGGTTAGTCTTATCTTAAATCTGAGAGCAATATTACGATAGGGAATTGGATGATCTACGATTTTGGTCCTTTGGCTTTTTGTCGTACATCGCACCGATAACCCTCCAAACTGATTTTTGTGAAATTTATATTTAGATTTAGGGCTCTAGCGACTAAATGGTTTGTCCTACTAAAATGTTTAACTGACAATTTTCATAGGTCTTTTTAATATCTACAATTTTGATTCTGACATATTTTGTCGTATCTCTTTCCGTTTAATTTCAAAATACATTTTTCGCTTTTTCCCAATTTTGTGAAAATAAGTAGTGGCTTCTGGCCAAATAGAGAAATCGTAATTTTAGTATTTCAGCTCTAGCGGCTAAACGGTTTGAGACTACTACGGTACTGAATTGGATGAACTACGATTTTGGTCCTGTGACTTTTTGTCGTACATCGCACTAATTGCGTAAATCTCCAGACTAATTTTTGTCCAATCGCGTTTTCAGTTTTTCCACTCTAGTGACAAAACGATTGGTCCTATCGAAAAATGTTGATGAATATGACCGAAATATTTTATTAATGGCTTACAGTGTTCAGAACATTTTGCCGTATCTCTACACATTAGCTCTCAAACTGATTTATTACAGGATGATAAGCTCAAGAGACCTTTGGTATCTCGTAAACCAGAATAGTTACCGAAAACTTGTAATTGGGGACCTTACCTCTTTTTAAGAGACTATTAAAATATGAATTCAGCTATTCTCGGGGCTGTTGTTACTAATTTACATACTTTTAGTAAGTTCGTCTTCGGATTTTAGGAAATCTTTTTAAAACTTTGGAGTCTTTTGTAATTTCTATCTCGTTTATCTGATTTTATATTATTTAGTTTTAATGTTATTTTATTGTTTTCACTGATTTATTGCAACAATGTTTGACGAATTTAAACTTTAATTATTATTGATTGTGGGAAGTGTGCATTAGCCTTTTGTTTCTGTCTTGGCTGTGCACTTCTTTAACTAACCTGTTTAATACTGGACTATTTTTATTTACAAACTAATTCACCGAACACATGGGAGTTGAGCCCTCAACAAGCCCGTTCACTGCATTAAGTTTTTACAGAAATTATGGAATTGGGACAACAAATTAGGGAGTGGACCCTCCATTCAGCATACCACCCAGAACAAATAATTATTATATCACACTCAAATTTTTTTAACAAATTTTAACTACGAAGAGTTATTAAAACCGATTCATAGGATATATTTAAAGTTTTTTAACTATCGATTGTGAATTGTGTGTATTAGACGGTTTTGTTACTGTCTTGGCTGTTCAGTTCTTCCGTGGAACTAACCAATTTCATACTTGACTTTTTCTTAATTTACGAATTTAGGGACACCCCTAAGGGGGCATGGGGGCGGAGCCCCCATCGAGCCGTGGGCGAGTCTTGTACTATATTGCGTCTTCGAACTGGTTGTGATAAAATGAGGTACTTAGATTCTAGTTAAAAAAAATTAACAATAATAAAAGACACTATCGGTTATTTTTCAATATTTTTTCACAAATGAGTGCATTTTTATTTTATCATAAATTACATAGTTATTTTAAGACTATCACATCATGATTTTCTTACGAGGGGGTCTTAAAATTAACCTATCATAATCAATGTGATGTTAGTTTGAAAACTATTGATGTATTCCAAATCAATCATGATTGTAGGTATCTGGAACGTTATTCAATCCAGACCTAGCAGTAGTGCAGTATTTCAGCCGGATAACGTCTGTACGTGATGTACAGAGCCATGAACCCATCGATTGCATCGACAGAGAGATATTTACTGGTTGGTCGGGCAAGGTTTGGTTTGACATTCGGAGTAGAGGTGATCGTCAAATAGAATGTGTTTGTCACTTTGATCTAAAACATTCGTGTTTGTTCATTAAAACTAATTAAATTTTAGTTCTGTTGCGCCAGAATTGAATAGCAAAGTGTGCCTTTACTCTTGTATCCATGACCATACCGATATTTTTTACAGAAGATTTTTCTACTGTTTTTGAAACAACTCATACTTACCCACATCTATCTTAGTATAATGTAAACTGAGTAAAATTTCATTTCAAGTTGGTGGAAAATTACTTGTGTAACACATTAAAAAAGGGCAAAGTAGTAAAACCGAGATTGAACCACCGTGTAAATATACCTTCCAACGGATTTATGAAATTCCAACTTGAATCAATAGGTGTTTTTAATTTATACCTTAAACTATAACATAACTTTAGTCCTATTAAATGCATTACGTTTACGAGGCATCATATTATTCCATTGATTTTAATACCAGTATAAAACGTGATAAAGTAAATTTATCATGTTTGGTTCAAAAAGCAGCTTAGTTCACTAAATTCTACGTGACTCTACGATATAACCGGAATACAATTAATAAAACTTAAAATAAACTTAAGATAAATCTTATAAATATTGCTGAACTAGAAATAGAGACACTGCTTAAGACTTTTACCAGCTTGGGATTACTTTTTGGCGATACATAATATATTACACTAGAATAATTAGCCTACTAAGAGTTTGATGGTTTGACTGGCATTTTAGGATGAAATATCTTTGCACAGTTAACTCACAAACATTTCTACTCCATCCGCGCTAGAAATAGTTGTAAAATACTACAATTAAAATGGATGATTGTTAAATATCTATATATTAATAAACTAGCATGTTTCGTTTCCTCCTTTTTCTCAGCTTGTGGGCATCGTAGGAAAATTCTGCGCATATCATTTGACAGGTATTGTGCTGTAGATGAGCAGAATCACATTCTGATTCACATCGGAAACCAGGGCTAAGCCCCACAGGCTTTCAAAGTTTAAATGTTAATCTTATTGGAAAAGGATAATTAATTGGATCTATAGGCAGTTGTTGTAATAACAAATGCTATAAAGTCAGGAAGAACAGATGTTTTAGTTATATAACATTTTAAAATTGGTTCAAGATCAACTGATTTTTTGGTTGAATTTCGACCACTGGGCGAGCTCTAGTTATGATTAATATTCAATCACAAACAATTGAATTAAGAGAATTGCTTCTAATAAATTAATAAATAACACAAGAGGTCATAATGTCAACTTCCTCAAAAATAGTTTTTATTTTTTAAAGTAAAAATATGTTATCATCTCTCAACAATATATCATAACAAACTTATCATGGTGTATGAATATATGAACTTATCTGAATAGTATATAAGAAAGGTGATTTTGCGGAAAAGCTTATGAGTTTGTCACAATGAAAGCTATCCGGGGTTCTGGGGTTGGTTATCTTTGCAATTGCGTTTTGTGTTTCCAGGACAATAGAAACTCATTTCACCGCATCTAGATCTGCACAATCCATGCAGGGTTTATGTGCACCTCGGGTATTTATTGAGTGCCTGGTACAAAATTATACTTTTCATAACTACTAAAATACAAAAAAATACATATATAAGAAACATGTGTCAAATGTACTTAGATTTTTTTATGTTTGTAATATTTTCATAGTTGCACACCATTAATTAGGAAAGCACCTATTTTTTTCAAAAGAAATGTATTTTATCAACAAAAAAAGATGTTTATATTATACTCGAACATTACCATATTGGAAATGGGTGTATCTAGAAAGATTATCAGCTATTCAGGTATTTTTGTCCAGATGAAGCTAGGACCATTTTTTTATTATTTTATAGTTAAATATGAGATTGATTTTTTAGTATAATAACTTTTTGAAAAGAACCAAGATGGTGCTTAAACATTTTTTAGAACCGTTTAGCTTTTGGAGATACCTAGCCTTAAGTTGCCTTGTAATCTAATAAAATAAGAAAGGAGGAGGCAGAAGCAAGCGGAGGCGGCTTCGAAAAGTGCGTCGAGGGTGGAGCGGACGCAAGTCTCGAAACCGGTTGGGGAGGCCTCTGGCAAGTCTGTCAGAAAGCCTAAACAACCCAGGCCTAAGAAGCCCAGGACAGAGGCAATCTTGATCAAGCCTTTAGGGGGGCGATCTTTTGCCGATGTTCTGGGTCAGATTAGATCGCAGGCCAAACCGGAGGAGACCGACACCGTTATCAAGTCTATTCGGCGAACCCAGAACGGGGATGTCCTCCTCGAACTGGGGAAGTCGAGTGACAAGATCGGTTTTGCCGCTTCCCTCAAGACTGCACTTGGGGACAAAGGCTCAATCAAGGCCCTAGAACCGAAGTGTTCGGTCGAGATTCGGGACCTTGATGCCCTCTCCACCGAAGAGGAGGTGACCCGTGCGATCCAGGTGGCACTCCCGGAGATACCAGCTGATGGAGTGAGGGTATGGCTAACAAAGCCCAACCGAAGTCAACTCCGGATGGCTGTTGCTGAAATGGGCGAAAAGCACGCCAATAAGCTGCTTAGCCTTCAGCACCTCAGAGTCGGTTGGGTCAGTTGCAGGCTCAAACGGAGGGTGGTAGTTTCGAGATGCTTTCGCTGTCTCGGTTTCGGCCACTCCTCCCGAAACTGTAAAGGGCCCGACAGGAGTGCCAACTGCTTCCAGTGTGGAAGCCAGGGCCACAAACGCAAGGAATGTTCCTCGAGCCCCTCCTGCTTCCTCTGCAAGGATTCAGGCTCCAGTGCCCTCGGTCACTTACCCGGGTCTGGTCAGTGCGGTGCCTTCAGAGCCGCACTTGAACAGGCAAAAGGCAGCGGCCGGTAATTCGCATCCTCCAGGCCAACCTTCATAGATCCTGGGGAGCTGATAACCTTCTAGATCAGCTCGCCCTAGAACTTGGTGCTGACGCGCTCCTTATCAGCGAACAGTATCGGGACAGAGACCCAAACATTTGGATCTCGGACAGCCTCGGTACTGCTGCATTTTGGGCACGTAATACACGAGATGTCTTGGTGCGGAGTCACGGGCGCGGCCGAGGATTCGTCTGGGTTCGGTGTGGGGACGTGACTATCTTCAGTTGCTACCTCACACCCAACGAGGCCGT
Organism: Neoaliturus tenellus; assembly: GCA_030545055.2. Lineage (NCBI taxonomy): Eukaryota > Metazoa > Arthropoda > Insecta > Hemiptera > Cicadellidae > Neoaliturus > Neoaliturus tenellus. The sequence goes on along the minus strand of JAQYXR010001840.1, from coordinate 12,359 downwards.
CCAGGACTTCCGCGACAAGATAGATAACCTAGAGGAGTGCGTTCTCGGCACCACCGGGCATGTCGTCGTTGGTGGCGATTTCAATGCCAGGGCCGTCGATTGGGGAATGCCCTCTACCAACTCCCGGGGGAAATACATCCTGGATTTCATCGCCAGGGCCGGTCTTGTCGTCCTCAACCAGGGCGACACACCTACTTTTCGGCGCCCCGGGCAGAGAGGCACGATCCCCGATGTCACCTTTGCGTCTGAGTCGCTCCTTCCGAGGATCTCTGGCTGGAGGGTTGTGGAGGACTACACGGGTAGCGACCACCAATACGTCGTGTTTGACCTGCATGATCAGGCAAATCGTCGAGTTTCCGCATCTCGGGAAGGGCCACGCCGGTGGAACACCAACAAACTGGACGTGGTCAAGTTCACCGAAGTCATCTCTCGGGGAGCGCAGGGGAATCCTGGTGAGGCTGGGGCCGAGGCACTAGTAACATCCACGATGGAACTGATCGTCTCGGCCTGCGACCAGTCTATGCCGCGAAGGAAACCCCGACGCGACAAACAACCCGTTTACTGGTGGACTGAAGAGATTGCGGAACTCAGAAGAACATGTTTAAGAACTAGACGAGCCGCCACAAGAGCGAGAATCCCCGCAGACAGAGTTCGTAAGTCGGAGGCCTATAAAGCTGCGAGAAAATCTCTCCGCCAGGCGATCAACAGGAGCAAGGCGAATAGCTGGAGGAGACTTCGTGACGACGTTGATTCCGACCCCTGGGGCCTGGGTTACAAACTTGTAACACAGAAACTCGGCGCCCGCTCTCCACCTTCCATCATGGAGGGCGCCACCATGGGGAGGATCGTCGCTGCGTTGTTTCCTGAACATCCACAGCGACCGCCGGTTGACTTCGGACGGGTAGAGGACGTTCCACTCTTCACTTTCGAGGAGCTAGAAACCTCCGTTCTCTCCCTGAAGAGCAACAAGGCTCCTGGCCCGGACGGGATTCCCAGTGAGGCTTTAAAGAAAGCATTTTTAATCAACGCTGACTTGTTGATGAGAATGTACAATGCCTGTTTGGTAGAAGGGGTGTTTCCGGCTCCCTGGAAAACAGCCAGGCTTGTACTGATCAGCAAGGGCAAAGGTGATCCCGAGCTGCCGTCGTCCCACAGGCCTCTCTGCATGTTGGACACGGCTGGAAAGCTGTTCGAGAAGCTGATCCGTTCCCGCCTGACTTCTGCCGTGGAAGCTGCCGGGGACTTATGCCCCCGTCAGTACGGCTTCAGAAAGGGACGGTCAACGATCGACGCTGTCACCGAAGTTCAGAGAGCTGTGGAGAGAGCCGAGAGCCACAACCATTTCTCCCGCCGAGTAGTGCTTCTTGTTACGCTTGATGTCAAGAATGCCTTCAACTCTGCGAGGTGGGTCGATATGCTGGATGCGCTTCGCAACACCTTTCGTATTCCTGCATATCTGTTGCGGCTCATCGAGGATTATCTACGCTCTCGAAGCCTGATTTATGACACGAGGGACGGAACGCGGACGATGGAAGTCACTTCTGGTGCCGCACAAGGTTCAATACTCGGCCCGGATCTCTGGAACGTTGCCTATGACAGCCTCCTGAGGTCCGAGATGCCTGAGGAAACCACTTTGGTTGGGTACGCCGATGACGTCGCAGCTCTCATTGCTGCACGCAACGTTGAGCTGGCCCAACTGAAGTTGAACCGAGTTATGCGGGTGGTCAACAACTGGATGTCCGATCACGGTCTCTCACTTGCTCTCAGTAAGACGGAGATCGTGATTCTCACGAAGAAGAGGATCGACACCGTCGTCCCGTTTCGAGTGGGAAGGGAGGTGGTCACATCAACTCGTGCCGCCAAATACCTCGGGGTTATGGTGGACACCAAGTTAAGCTGGAGGGATCAGATCTTCCGTACGGCGGATAAGGCCGCTAAGGTAGTGACTTACCTTAGTAGGCTGATGGCCAATGTCGGGGGTCCCCGATCCAGCAGAAGACGTCTGTTGATGTCCGCGGTCCAGTCCGTGCTTCTTTACGGGGCAGAGGTGTGGGCAGGCGCTCTAGATAAGGAGTGCTACAGGTTGCGACTCGCCCGGGTTCAGCGTCAAGCTGCGCTCCGAGTGTGTTCCGCCTACCGGACAGTGTCCGAGCCTGCCGTCCTGGTGGTCGCCGGAGTCATCCCTGTCAAGCTCTTGGCAGGGGAGAGGAAAGCGATTTATCAGAGACAAGGCGAGATCGGCAAGGACACGGCAAGAACAGAAGAGCGCTCCCGAACCTTCCAGCAGTGGCAACACAGCTGGGAGCACGACACCCGAGGACGATGGACTGCGCGACTTATCAAGCAGGTCCAACCATGGTTGGAACGGCGGCATGGGGAGGTGGACTACTACCTGACCCAATTTTTCACAGGTCACGGCTATTTTCGGTCGTACCTGAACCGGATGGGAAAGACCGGTTCACCGGACTGCATTTATTGCCCGGGTGTTCCCGACGATGCGGAACACACATTCTTCCGCTGTCCCCGTTGGGAAGGGCCCCGCCTGGAGGCCACACAAATCTTTGGTGTATTTTCGGTGGACTCGGTCTGCCAAAAGATTTTGGAGGATGAGGGCAACTGGGATTGTTTGTCACAGTTCGTCCGGGGCATCCTCCTGGGAAAGAAAACCGATCTGGACCGCGAAGTGGCCCAGATCCCTTGATCGAGCGGCTGGATAAGGAGCGAGCCCCACGGGCGTAAGCCAAATTTAGGCCTAGCCTGACGTAATGTGACAAACAATTCCAGGTTAGATTCCTAAAGAGTAGAGGAGGTTTTTTAGTGGGTAAACCCGTTTTTTGGGGAGCCCCACACTACAGGCTGGCCACCTGTGTGCGTAATGCATTTTTCCGCCTCTCCCTCAAAAAAAAAAAAAAAAAAAAAAAAAAAAAAAAAAAAAAAAAAAAAAAAAAAAAAAAAATCTAATAAAATATTATGCTGCATTCAAGAAAAATGTCTGTTATCAATACTGTGCACCCTATAACTTTTAAATCATTAATTTGACATTATATAAAGGGGTTAAAATATGTAACCCCTAAGTAACAAGATACAAAAGTTTGGAATAGGTCATGTGTTCACTGTTAGTAAAAAAATTTATTACTTTATGTTTAGTAACACTTTGTAATTCAGTCAAAAACTAACATTAAAGTAAAGTAGTGGCTTACTACCAATACAATGTACAGGGTGTTTCACCGAATAGAATAGGTAATTTAAAACTTTTGATTAAAATAGTTCAAGCTTCAAACTAACAGTTTTAATTAACAATCCTCTGGGTTTTAAATTCATATAAACCTATTTAGATGAATTATGTCACTTATGTCATTGACCTCGTTCTATAAACACAATTTTCTAGTTAAAAGTAATAATAAGTAATAAGTTTTCTCATAAGTAATAATAACTTTATGAGAATATATTAAATAATCCAGTTCAGTTACGTATAATACACGTAATAGTATAGTAATATACGTAATATAGTTACGTATAGTATACGAAGACACATAGTAATAGAGTTAACCAAACTCGTTTATTATTTTCCGTTATATCCATGCTCAATTTCATTCAACGATAACTAAAAAGGACAGTCTTGTTGAGTTTAATCTAAAAGTACCAGATTAACCGAGCATTGCTCGTTGGTTTTAATTCACTTCTGTTATAGTGTCATGTTAATAAAGCTATTAAATTTCCACCAACAACCAACTATACCTCTTTACAGTTAACAGCTGATTCAAAAAGACTGCTTGTTCCCCTATTTTTGTGTATCTTTCGTGTAGCTATTTTGGTTATTTCGTAACCAAAATAGCAACCCATAAGACCGATGTTAAAAATCCCCAGTTAAACTTAAATTTAGACCAAATTCGATTTTTCCTGGGATTGAGGCCGTTTATAAACTTATTTTTGGCCAAAACACTCTTAAATGCAAAGTTTAAGCAAAATCTACCCGCTTGGTTTCGAGATCGTGGAATACACATCCCTTCAGACATTGCTCGTATTGTAGTATAGGATTAATTTTCGTACTTTAGGTAATACTTAGGTGTTTTATCAACTTGGCAATTAATATGCATTTGAAATTTAAATTCAAACTAAACTGTATTTTAAAATATCTTTTTAATTATTTGTCCAAAAATGAAAACTAAATGAAGTTTGTATAAACGTTTGACGAATTTAATTTTCATTTTTTATATTAAATGAAAAAATTCATGGAATAGATTTTTAAGATATTAGTTTTTATAGCCGTTAAGACTTAGTCCCAGTACCATCATAAATGTTCCCATGTCAGGGTTTTCAGGAATTTTTTTCTGATTAATTTATGAACACAACTGGTGGCATAATTCGATTAGAACAATCAAAACTATGGAAATACTGGAAGCTGAGGATAGCAGTACTGTCTCACCTGATTATAAAAAAAAATTTGAAAGAAGAAAATAATGGTGGCTTGTTGGCATGTCTCTGAATTTTCCAAAAATACCTTCATACTTAGTTAAATATTTTGGTGTAAACATTTATTGTGCTTTTTTTTACTATGTGAAAATGGTTAGTACAATTATTTTAACCTTGAACCTTCGTTATGCAGCAAAATTTAATTGGAAATTCATTGTGTAGGAATTTTGCTGGGTTGGTCTTATTTATGTTTTACGAAGACGAAGATTTATTTAATAATTCTATTACTACATAACTATAAATACATTTCTAAAATACAGAACTATAAATACAGTGCTTATATATTTTTACACAAAGAGCAATAAAACTAACACTTCTATGATTAATCTGTATAATAATTAAAATTAATAATTTTCATTATTCGATAAAGATAGTTTAGCATTGTCAAAATTGTAATAAATTCAGGGAAATCAGGTAAAGTTTCGTTTATTAATAGTCTGACAGTCAACATGGTGTTTTGAGTTGGACTTTTATTACTTGTTAAGCTGCGCTTGACCAGTAACCTGCAAGATCTTGTATAATACAGTATTTTCTCTCAACATGTGACAAGAGTTCCTTATTCCTTAATATTTCGAAAGAAATTAACACTGTTTAAATCAATATTACAAAAAGCAAATATACCATTACCACATAAACTTAAATTAACTCGAGCTTAACAGGTTCAATAAAAAAAAGAAAAACTTATTTAACAAGAAAATAAAATGAGTTATTGTTAAAGTTCTGTTTTTATCAGCAAAACATTATTCTTTAAAAATATTATTATGAACAGTATTTTTATCAGAAATTTCTTCCCGACATAAACCATTACCTTCTAACTTTTATTTTAATAGAAAAAATAAAATAAATATTGGTCTTTTGTGGAAATCGATGTACTTATTCAATATGCTAATGGGTTTTTTTGTTAACAGAACTCCTCCTACAATCCTCAACCGATTTACAAGTTTTTTGTGTCATTGGTTAGAGCTCGGTTTATAGTTGTTTCCCCCTAAAATTTTTGAGAATCAGGCTTAAATTAAAGGTGCTATCCTACTTTAAATTTGAAATTTTATTATTGAAATAATGTTGGGATTGGGTCAAGAATTTAATGTACATATTTTAATGTATAGCTGTACCGTGTGTCCCAAAAGTCCATCCCCACAAATCTTTAACGGGTGCAAATAATTGGATCAACTTCTGGGAAAGTTTCAATGACAAGTGTTTTAGAATTTCAAAAATTCATTCTCCGCCCTCAAAATGGGGGTTTGGAGGGCAACTCAAAAATTTTAAATACGAAACCAATTGCATTTTTAGACTATTTTATTCTTTAATATTTTTCTCTCAACTTAACGGTTAGGGAGCTACAGGTAATTGAAGGTCATTTCTAGTCCCATGAGATTAACATGGGGCAAATTTTAATTGCCTATATCTCCCAAACCATTCAGTCAAATAAAAATACTCTAGAATAACAATGTCTTAAAAATATTTTTTAAGAACATTTCACTCATAAAATTGTTATTTATGCATATATGAAATTATTTCTTATATGGAGGACAAATAATAAAATTGGTAAAAATTGGATGTTTACATTATGAAAAAATATCTTAAAACATAATTGTAGACATTTTTATACTTGAGTATTTTTTTTATTTGCTAAATTTGTAGGAGATTTAGGCAATTAAAGTTTGCCCCATGTTATTCTTATAAGACTACAAATGACCTGTAATTGGTTGTAGCTCCCTAACCGTTAAGGAGGGATTCGTATTTCAAATCTTTGAGTTGCCCCTGCAAACCCCATTTTGGAGGAGGGGTTGAATTTTTTAAATTTTAAAAGACTCGTCTTTTGGTCATGGAAACTTTCCCAGAAGTTAATCCAATTAATTGCACCCGTTAAAAATTCAATAAAGTTAGGTGTGGGACTTTTGGGACACACGGTATAGTTGCATTTATGGGTGATTAAGGTAACTGATAATCATAATATTATGTTAGATTATTATAATTTATTTATTATTTATTAATTTATTTGGTCGTGTTAACTAAACGTAATATGTATTCTCGATTTCGAGCAACGTTTCCACTAATTAAATATAAATATATAAATAAATTGGGTATAGTAATCGAATTCGTAATAACGTTCATAATAAGGCAATGAGACAGGAGGGTGAAGTAGACAATGCGGAGGTGATTCATCAATGATCATAAAATGAATGGAGAACGTGACGGATCTGTTATAAATAGAGATTGTTCATCGCGGCAGCAACACAACGTTCTGAGTCTTGTACGCCTAATTAAATATGAGAGGCGTTTTAGCGACCAAACAACATATTCCGAACTCCTCCTACACAGTACTTGGCTTATTTTTGTTATTGCACTCCACTTACAAGCGAAATTTTAATTTTGTTTTTTACATTATTCGATGAAAATATACATTTCCCTCATTGTGATTTCCCATGAACTGTCCGTAAGAATCAACTTAGTTAATATAAAACTAAATTGAGTGCATGGTGTATTGATTATTTTAGACAAATGCATTTTATAAGAATTGGATATATTCACTAAATTATCAACAATCATATAATATATTTTCTCGTAAATTTATTCAAATTTTTAGGCATAATGAATTAGCCTATTGGATGCATCATCGGTTAGGCTCCTTAATGTGACTAATCACTCGTTTCTTACTTGGGACTAATCAATTTAATTAATTAACACTGGGTTGGGTATAGCTGAGTGATCATAGTGCTCGCCTTTGAATCCAAAGGTTGCCGGTTCGATCTCGAGGAAAGTTAGTAGCTTTTTAAAGGTTCGCTTCCGGACCAAGTTGCCTTTTGTAATTGGACTATTAATTAATGATGCTTTTTAACAACTAGTCGATGTTAGATAGTATCAACAACACCAGGGGTTGCACCGTTCCCCTTCAAAACGTTAAAAAAAATACTTTGGCGTAGATACACACAGATATAAAATAATATATGATGTTAGGGATAAGTGCTATTTTTGAAGTTATAACACAATAAAGCTTATTTTATAGGTTGGAAACCATGAATACCATAGTGACGTCACAAGTATTAAGTATGATATTTTGTATTAAGTTTGAAAACAAAAATCCATCATACATCCAAAACAGTTAGTTAAGTCTCGCATTTATATTTTAAGAACTTTAAAGTATTTTGGTGTGCCTCACCAAACCGTAGAACGTTTTCAAGTCCATAGTTGTACAAGAGAGAAATTGTTCTGCTCATCCCAAAGATCAAAAGCCGGGAGAAGCTTTTATCTCTGGCTTGTTTGGTAACTCCAAACTTCCATCTGAATACAACAGGTTCTTGTCCTTGTGATAATTTGATTTGTCTTTAGGTGTTATCGTAACCTTGACCGAAATAAAGGGGTTTTAGGTTTACGAAATTAAAAGGCATTTAATCACATACACAGCAAATAGCTACCAGGTAGAAACTAAATCATATAGCATAAATTATATGAGGGAGTGAATCGACGATTATAAAAAATATTGAAACAACAATTGATATAAAAAAAGAAAAAAGATTAGTTATGGATTTCGCATAATAGTTTGGACGAGTAGCGGAGTCTAAATTATATACTCCCGTATGTGTAACTCATTGGGGTATCAGAAATTCGTAGTGTCGGTAAGGCAGATTAAGGGGTAATGTAGTACATTCGTGGTAACATAGATCACTTAACAGGTTTAGTTCTCGTACTTATATTATTGAACAAATTTAACTAGGCTCTACTAAGTTTTAGGAAACGTAAGGTTCCCAGGTACCCAGCCCAATATGAAATAAAATCAAGTTCTATATACATATATATACAATTGAGATTTTCATCGTGTCTTGCCCAGTATTCCCTAGGCAAATTTATGGAATAACGTTATAGTACCCAATTTAGGTAATATTGAAAACTAATATTACAACATATTGCTACAAGTCATTGTTTACAGTTGGTCTTTCTTAATTTTAGATGTAGCGACCACGTAGCACAATAACGTGAAACAATAACAAGAAATGTGAAATTAATTTGGTTTTTCTGCCCTAGCCAGAAAAACGGTTGCGCCCATCAAATATCTTAGCGAACATATTTCATTTTACTACAACTTTGTTTCTAATATACCTAATCCGATACATAGAGCTTAAAGTAGTAATTCATAATTAATGCCAGTTAATATTGTGTGTTTAATTTAACGTTTTGTTGATCCTTAACTCTCCAGTATGTTTTTGAAGTTTACTTATTTATTTATGTGAGGGGTTTACCACATGTATATAGACGTAATTTTTTTCATAAGTACAGTAATACTTTTAAGATCCTTAAAATTGTGCACGCACACATCTTGGACAGCACCGATACCAATAAAAATATCAAACATAAACAATAACTGTGATGATTGAAAATACTATGTCTTTTTATTTTACCTGTTAGGCGGAACTGATTGTTTTAAAATTGATTGTTAGGCAACTGATTGTTTTACATTGCTTGTTACTTAGTGATGTTTTACATTGTTTGTTCCTAACTTACCAAAAACTTTGGTTTCCGACTATTTGAGGTTAATTGGCTATGTTTAGTTAATATTTGCCATACTTTAGTCAGTAACTACAGTAATATTGTATTGAGATCTTGAAGTTTAGTACTAACTAACACAAAATCCACTATATTTAGAAGTTTAACACTCTTAAAACTTTGAACAGAGCTTGAAGTAGGGAACCTTTTTCCTGATATAAAGGTTTTTTATTGTTTTTATAGATCTACTGCAAAACATTCCATTAACTTTAGCTGATTTTAATACCTATGTAGCTGATTTTGCATCTTGCTTCCCCATAAGCTTGAATTTTTGTATTTATTTAGCTTGACAGTGATAATGAAGGAAATTCACTATATTTAAAAGCTAACCACTCGGAAAAATTAAACTTAATAAAATTATAATTATTGCCAGCTAAATTTATGTGTTTCTCTCTTATCTGTTAGATATGAACGGATTTCTCTGTTACATTACATATACTGTTAAAGTATAGATGGTTTGTGAATTAGTGACATAAATCTAACTTTTAGACCTTTCACTTTTTATCGTATCTCAAATCGTTGTTTTAAGAAAGATTTGCAACTTTTATTAGCACTGAATTTCATATAACTTGTTAGTAGAGCCAACCACAGTTATATTGTATTTGAGGTACGAATTTTGTATTGACTGAACTTGTAAAATATCCCTGAAACTTCAACGGAATTTAAGGGAAGTGACTAGAATAACTATATAATAAATTATTATTTCATAACGTCCATTTTTATTTCCTAACGAATATTTTTGTGTGTGAATAATAGGGGTCTTTGGCGGGTACCAAACCTTTTTTTTCATGTTTACCTGTTTTTGTTTCTGTAAAATTATTTATTTCCTCATTGATCTTTTGAAATATTTTATTTAGGTTATTCATTCTACATTGTCATATATTTTATTAAGTTTATTTCACCCTTTATGTGCTAGGAGGGTGAGGCAATGCATTGCTTCAAATCCCCCAACGATTCGTTTACTACAGTATAGTTGCTTTTTAAATCCATAATAATTTTAATTAAAAATATTATGGGGAAATCTTAAACGTTTGAGACTTCGTAAACTACAAACTACATTGTTTTCAGAACAGTCAGCTGTGATCGAAACTAGTCGATTCAAGCTGGGTTGGGTAAAAAGTTTGGGTAGAAAATAGTAGTTTTCAGGACTAGGCCGTAAAATAGTAGTTTCCGGGACTATGTTTGTTTGATACTAAACAAGTTAGTAAATTTTTGTTTGTATTAAAAGCTGAAATCAGTTGAAATATAGGATAAACAAATAACAACATACCTACCCAAATCCTACCCACACACCAAATCCTATGGCATACACAAACCTATTCAAATTGACCCGATGACTAGGTCATGGCAAGACCTATATGAAGTCATACTATGTGGTAAATTCCAAGCTTCTATGTGCCATAATAGCGAATAAAAAACTCACAATTTAAAATTCATAGAATTTTTATAATTTTGAAATTTTGAACTTAAGCCCTTTTTAGGGCGAAAGGGGTGAGATATGGTTAATGTTCACAGGACCAAACTTTCTTTTTCAGTCGCTTCGATAGAGCTATTTCTGACATCAGATTGTAGAATCACATACCTAAAGTATTCCTTTATACGTTTATAATATACTCATATTAGAAAGTAGTCTATTTTTTTACCTAAATTTTCACATGATTTTAACTATAGCTCTTTAATTTTATATACAATGATATTTATTTTAACATTGTTTCTCTTATAATTATAAGAAAAATAAATTGTAATGTGGTTCATCACAGTTGGGCAGGCTATGCAACTGCACAGTGCACTAGGCTCCTGTAATAGACGCGATTACAGGTAATCCTACATTGATATTCTGAACGTTAGTTACTGAATCTCTCGTGGCGATTGATCCTATTGTCCTTTAATATGGCATTACCCATGCTAAACGAGTAATCCTGAAGATGAGCACAAACAGATCAACAATGGACATGGAGTTTAATAGATATTCTAATAAACAGCCCTTCCTTGTAACCAATCTTCCTTGTAACCGGATTAAAAAATAGTTTTAATTAATATATCTATGATGAACCATAGTAAAAGTAGGCTCTAAGTGACAATAAGAAATCATCTGGCTTATTTTTACTTCTGCCAAAAATTTGGATATAAATTATGACGTAATGTATGGTGGGGTCTTTTTTTAAAAGTACCTCCACTATTAAAATTTGTCATACATGAATTAATTGTTTACAAATGGGTTCCTAGTAAAGAGAAAGTCATATATGTATGGATAACATCCAAATTCCGCAAACGGAATATGGTCGGGCTTGCGCGACATTGGAATTTATGTTGTCAGATTGCGAGATACTCGTATTTTCGTTTTATGTTAACATTATGATGTCTAATACTCCATTACACCTCTAAAATCTCATTGAAAATAAGCTAACTTAACTGAAAATGTTCAGTGGTCAACCGACTATATTCGGTAACGCACAGATGCTATTATAGGTATATATCGGTTGATAATATAAGTTTTTAAATGCTGAATGCGAAATTCTGTGGGCACAGTTTACATGTTTTCCATTTATATTAAGCCCTCTCAGTAGTGTGTTTTGGTTACTTCTGGACCGGAAGTCGTGCCATCTGCCCGAGCAGCTGCTCGAGCAGATGGCGTCAGATGCTGGGGTGCAGACGGCGAGAGCATATGCCCTGAATTTGAAGTAGAATTGGGCATGAATTAAGAGTTAGTTGAAAACTAAAATTCAACTGTGTTAACTAAACTCTAAAAGTTGAACAAAAATTAAGAGTAAGATCAAAACTGAAATTCAACAGTTATAACTGGGGGCCTGGAAAGTATGTCAAGGTCATCCAGAGTAAGTTTTAAAAAAGCCTACCCAACTACCACCAGAAATAGTTTAAAGTTGAACTAGTTGGTGATAGTGGGATAATTCATTCGTGCCATGGGAGAGGTGTTTATTGTTTGAAAGTTGGCGATCGAATGAGAAGCGCCGCCTAGGGAGAGGGTTTATAAAACGGCAACCTTCCCCCACCACCCCTTCCCCCACTCCTTTAGACCAATAACCGGTTGCCGACTCTATGTGGTGAAACTGAATTAAACATGGTGGCCGCCATGGATAATTCTAACCTCAAACCTTAGCTCAGCTGAAGAGAATAGAGGAGCATGAAGTAGGAATTGTGGTGACAGCGCTTATATGAGGAATAGTAGGGGTAAAATAAAAAAACTTGTTGAACACAGTCGATAGGTGTAACAAGTTCAAAGTTGTTGAATTGTAACATAGAATGCAAAATGTTGTAAATAACACTATCATCAACATTAACCTGCGAAGTCTTTGAAGAGTATAATGGGTTAAAACTGTACTTCT
>JAQYXR010001839.1:0-23084 GCA_030545055.2 Neoaliturus tenellus | reverse complement strand
TCATTCACTATGTTCCAAACAGCTTTTGACCTATTTTCAGATTTATTCAGATGAGCCATGACATTGCTCACTTTTACTGCCCTAACAGATTCCCTGTACCTCCTTTTCAAGTTGAGGTAGGATTTTCTCATAGGATGATCTGAAGGCAGATCCTTCGTAGATGAATACAGATGAAGAAGGGTCTCCCGCATTTCTACCATTTCAGTATTAAATTTTACCTTTGTGAACGACTTCTTGTTTTTGATTGTGGTTTTTTTGCATGGGAAAGATAAATCAAAATAATAAGAAAAAATGGACAGAAAACAGTTGAACTTCTCTTCTAGATTGGCAGCAGAGAATACATCTTGCCAATTTTCATTCTTGATAAAACACTTAAAAATACGAATATTGTCGGCACAAAATGATCTCTTTACGATTGACTTCGGAATTTGTGATTTTAAAGGTTTTGATAGTTCTATGTTCATCGACTGGGCGTGATGATCGGAGATTCCTGATATGATGACCTCAGTATTTGATAACGATGGAGGAATATTACAAAAAAAATTGTCAATAAGAGATTTTGATCCATTGAATTCACGGGTATATGAAAACACTGTGTTCCGCAATCCAAAACTCAACATTAGGTTGATCAGTTGTCGAGAAGCATTATCATCGATTGACAAATCAATATTAAAATCCCCTGCAACTAGGATTCTGAGACTGTGCTTTGTAAGAGATTCAAGACAGTCATGAAGGGATTCAAAAAAGAGATTGATGCTGTCAACTGTGCGGTGGGGTGGTCGGTAAAGAGTCAATAAAAAATAAGAAATACTATCACTCTCAAAACTTATAGCAGCCATCTCACAGAAACCTTCTGTGCAAAACTCGCTTACATCAACCTCTCGAAAAGTCACTGAGTCTCTAACGTAAATACCAACTCCACCTTTGTCCATAGTAGATCTACAAAATCCTGCTGCCGTCGTATAGCCTGGGAAGGAAAACAAACTAAATTCATTCTCCCGAAGAAAGTGTTCAGAGATACAAATTATGTCTGGAAACATTAAGTCTAAAAGTATTTCAGTCAAACAAAGTTTAGATATAATCCCCTGTACATTCTGATGGATGATCCTTAAAAAGTCACAATATTTTACGTTTGAGTCCACATTTGAGCTGCCGCATCGGCTGGGAATGGGCCTCTGGGCAGATCTATTCCTAAAAAAACATTCTGAGCACTGTTCGGTAAAGGAGAGATGGGCAAAATCTGTGTGGGTTGGTCTAAAAAATGATTCTGCACAGGAACCAGTTGGATGGAGGAGTCAATATGGGGGTAAGAAAAGGCATTATCATGTCTAGAGGATATATGAACTGGAATAGGCTTGGGAGGATCAAGTTTAGATGATGAAGGCACAACGCACTCTGAGAGAAGTTTAGCAATTATTCTTTTACCAAACATATTGAAATGAAGCCCAAACTTAGTATAAAACAAGGTTTGTATATCGACGTTAAAGAAAGAAATAGTGCATGCTTTGTTTCATTAACAACTTTCGAGATGCTATCATTAATCTCAGAGATACGTTTATTCAGAAGGGGCTGATCCCTTCTTAGCGGCAATCCTACAATGACCAAACGAGTTCTTGAAACATTTTCCAGCAAAGTTGATATTTGGGCTATAATATCATTACCACAGTGTGTTGTGTTGACATCATTCGTACCGCCAAAAACTACTAGAACATCATTTAGGTTCATGTCACTTATAATTCTGTCAACTTGTCAATTACCTGATTTAGTTTACCATTGGGCTTGACAACACCTACAACATCACACTTGTCAGAACACCTGTTGAGCATCAGGTCTGCTAAGTGGCGTCCATGACTGTCCGAGACAAGTCTGACTTTTACTTTAGCTGTACCAGTGTCTTTTACAATCGGGCCATTATAAGGTAAACTTACATCTAAAGTAACCTTATCAATAACATTTTCTGATGAACATTCTTTAGGAATGTTAGGTTTTCTACACACTTTATTCCCGAAATTACTGCTCTTATTTCTATTTGTTTTTTTACGATCGACAGGTTTTTCTCTGTCCCTAGAACAATCCAAAGTGACACTAGAAACTATCACCTCATCAACAAATTCACCAAGTACATCAAACTTATTCTGAGTCACAATAGGAGAGGGAGAGGTTAAACTAATACAATCTTTCGATTTAGATTTAACTACTTGCCACTCGTTACAGTTTGACTTTTTTAACTTTAACTTAAGACTATCAGTCAAAATAGGGCTATTTGAGGTCGATATTGTCGGTTTGATAACATCAGCTACATACTCAGGTGTATTAATTTCATTTACTGTTGATAGTTAAACAAAAACAAACACATATATTAAAAGCTGAATAGAAGCAAATTGAACTGGTACTGAAATATCATCACAATTTTATACTTTAATATGATGAGTGTCTAAGTCCGAGGTTTTTACCTTTTCTCAAAATGTAGTAGGTAGATTTTGCTTGAAAGTTTTATTTATGCGTATTTGGGCAGAAAGTTAAGTTTTGTAACTTAACTCTGGAAAAATCCATTTTTGTTTACGAAAACAATTTTGTAAATTGAAATTTTTGACATGGGTCTTATTGGTTGTCCGACTGTCGGTGTCAGGACTCAAATGAAATGTAATTTCTGAAAACTATATTCGTTCATTTCGCAGAAAGCAAAATACAATTAAATTAAGTTAATTTTAGACTAATCAAACAATTTTAATGCAAAATGCTCTACTTAAGTCAAGCATTTGTTACATAAACTGAAACGGTAACATTCTTTATACTAATATCAGTTACAGTCAGTGCCCTAGAATGCCCAGTGAAAAAGGCTTATTTATTTTTACGTTCGTTCGGCTAACTCGCCTTCACGACGGACTTGTTCGCTTCGCTCACTTGCCTTTCTACCTATTTAAATGTAGGCCTAAAAGTTCTGCACTCGGGTGTATATTTGTTAAATCTGTAACACGTGAATTATAATTATTTAGTGAGCAGCGTTTTTTATAATTCTAACTAATGCTTTTTTTGTGAAAGTCTACAAATTGATTAGTTGTTTAACACTTTTGCATGACTTACGTTAATCTAAAAACCCATAGTCATCAGTATGAAGTACGATTTAAAAATGATGAAATGTTTTTACGATACAGAATTACAATTTAATAATTTAGTATCTGGCTGGCTTGCAAAACCACATGTTTATTCTGGAACACGTGGTGTGTATTTTGACATTTATGTCAGCTGGTTTCATTATTTATTTGTTTTTATTTTTAACTCCATGAGACAAATGAATTTCCCATTTAATTAAAGATTATTAAGAAATAAGTTTTTTCCCAGCATAGAGACCTGTATATATATATTATTTTTATCCCTTAACTAAGTTATTTGAAAAGTTTGAAGAAAATCGTTCGTGCCGTTTTTGAGATCCGTGTGCAAACATACATACATATATACAAATATACCTTACTCGTATTGGGGTCTAGGATAATTTAATAACTTAGATCAACGTGGGTTGGGTCAAGAAATCTAGAAATAGAAGGAGGTAGGTGACATAAACAAAAATAATAACAAAACCAATGCCGTCAACGGTGCAGCACTTAAAATATTCAAAGCAAAATACTCATGTGTCAAGAGAAACATCATGACGTCAACGGTGCAGGACCTGCTTCAATTAGCTTCAATCAGCTGTTGGTGTCACCTACCTCGGTTTATTCTAGATACATTTTGTTGGGTTATTCCGTATCTGAGAAGACAAGACTATTTCATAGTCTTCTTTTTAATTTTTTTCATTTTTGGAGGTTGTTGCTCTGCTTGTTAAGGCTTTTCTAAGGCAATCTTAAAAAATTTATAATAAAATAAAAAATAAACTGTAGGAATCAGAACCAGCGACGTTGTCAACTAACTGCTAAGGCTGCACCCTCCGACTTCAGTTCAGACCCCAGAGGAATCAGTGATCCGGTTTGGCAGAAGTTTAATAATCGGGGACTGCCCCCCCACATTTATAGCAGAGATCAGATTGGTTTTTCCCGGCACACTCGCTGCGAGGTTCCCATTGCACTTGAAGCACGTAACTACCATGGTCCTCACCTCTGAGTTACTCAAAAAGTGCACTATAATTAATTATAAGTTATAAACATGGCATTTGATTTTCTTGTATTCCTTGCAAGTTCGTAAAAAATCGTTCAAATTAAATGGTGCCAGTAATCTTGGCATGTTTAATCTATTTCACAACTCAAGTAGTAAAAAACTAATCAGGATATTTGTGTGAGAATCTCTAAGTGAGGTAGTCTTCAAGAATTTAGTGGATGATAAATAAAATTTTGTTTAACGACAGTTTTATAAATTTTATATTCATTTGGTTTATAATTGGTTTATTTTCTAGTCCCTAAACAAGCTATTATTTTAAAATATGAAGCTAGTACCGTTTCATGTCTTGTATCGAACGAACTCTTTAATCTTCAAGGCAAAACGTAAGTAAAATTAAATTTAGCAAAGTTTATTTAAATTCCTAATAAGTTACCCTTGGGTGTAAAAGACAAAAAATACATTAAAATTAAAACATTTTAAAACCTTATATGATTATTTTGTACTGGTGAATATTTTCCATATGGAAACTATTGGTTTCAAGAACGCGGGACAGTTGAGCCGTGACAAAGCCAACTGAACGACTTCATTACACCGGTGGTTCTACGTCCATGTCAATGGTGGTCGTCGGTATTGTTGAAACGGCGAGTTTTACATGCAATTGTTGTTTGATTTTTTATGTGGATTCTTTTTTCTTTAAGTTGCGCTTAACAAACGAATTGTTGGAGGAATTTAGAGAATTTAGGGTACCTCATAGAACATGGGTATTGAGTTATGTATTTCTTTTTACAAAAACCTCTTTACGTCCTCAATTATTCAATAAACATTTTATTTGGCTGACAATTAAGAAAGTGCATTAGCCTATATATCATAAACGTATGTAAATATATATATTCTTATTTCTATAACGGTTTCGTCTGTTACGTCCCTTTTTCTCTCGACCTACTGAACCGATTTTTAAGATTGAGGTATCATTTTAAAGCTTAGGATATACCGCAGTGACGAATCGCAACTAAAAAGGTCGTATTGTTTCGGGCTTCGCCCTTCTCGCCGTTAATTAATTTCTAGAGGGCGCTTTAAAATGTTGACCAAATTTAATTGCAAGTTTTTTTAATGTGAATTGTAATTTAACAGCTGATCACTTTCAGATTAATTTTAAAAGCCAGATAGTAAACAAACAATAGATCTCTGTCACTTCATAATAAACATTGTCGTAATGTTGGCGAGTCACTCATACAGAATCATAAAATGCGCAATTTGCGCACGGGCCACCTCGTATATATATATATATATAAAACATATAGTTTTATATTATACGTAATTTGTATAGGCCCTACTAAAACTAATTTAAATTTTTTAATTTTTATTTAGTTTTGTAAAAAATCTTCCGTTTAATAAATGCTGTTCTTAATAATATAGCTTTTTAATTTCTTTTTAATTGCGTTGAATAAAATTTAAAAAATGAAAGAGATGGAAAAATATAAATTGTTGATGTATTTGCTTACATAAAAACTTTTTTCTCGATTTTCCTATCGGATGGTTGTGAGGGGCGACTTTATTATTTTTTCAAATAATTACTATCAAAATTGCATATTATTGTTAAGTATGTTTTTAAGAAAACTAGTATAATATTTTTGATCTGTGGCCGTCATTCAGCACTGTATACGTTTTGTGCATAAGCAGTTTCGTCGTCTCGACATTCTCAACTGCAACAATAAAAACCTCGGCAACTCATCTCAACTGCCAATAAAACGAGTGTCTTAAACCGGTCTTTAAATAGATAATCATTTAAAAGATCCTAGCAATCATAAGGATAAGATACTACAATTCTTGCAACATTTAACTGTTTTTTTGGTATTTAAAACCTCTTGAGATTTTGGCAAATTCCTCAGAATGTGAACTATTTTAAAGTTTTTTAAAGCTTAATGACCGTATCAAATGAATTTTTAGGACTTTCTACATGGTACGTTCCCAATAGTAATCCTTGTGAAATATGTTTAAGCCTATAGTATATTATAAATAGTTGTACATCCGTAAATTTTCCCTGAAAGTTTGATCACCTGCCATTTATTTTGGCAAGCGATTTATTATTAAAACGCAGCGTTGACGTATTCGTTATGTTTTCAAAATTTAAAATTATATGCTACTTTTGGGGTTACAAATTAAAAAACAGGAATCTCTCCCAACCACCCCACTAGAGAGAAATAAATCACAAATTGTGCCACGTAGCAAATCTTTTAATTAATGGTATATTCAATTTTATATTCCTTTTCAGAAGTGACAGACAATGAGGTGAATCTTTCAACAACAAAAGTATGGTCTACCATTTTTGGCAAGGTAAACAAGTAAAGAGTCCTTGTTTTTAACATATTTGCTTTTAATAAATTATGCATTATAATATGCAAATTATTTACTACCTTGAAAAAGCTTGTCAATGTAAACCCTACTTACGAATATTATAATTAATTTACCACTAGAATAGGGGAGATATGGATTTGCATAAGCTTATTATATTAATGACATAAATACATATAAATACATAAATGTATATTTAAGTTAAAAGTGTAACAATAGCATGTAACAAATACAAAGAAACAAACAAAAAACCGCTTGTTACGAGTTTAATTGACTTAAGAGCAGACAGTCAGATTTGACTCATAACAATGGTAGGATCGCATTGCCAGTTCGTGGTATAGTTACACAAGCCAACCACTAGTTCAACTGAGACAATTTCTAGTTAAGTTATTTCAACTACTTATTTAGTTCTAGTTAGTTTTATTTAAAATAAAATAAAATAAAATAAAATAAAATAAATAAAATTAATTTATGTGGAGTTTTGATGGTAACTAATGGGGAACTGTTGTAATCATAAACACATGTAAGGTTTATGACTGATTACTTGTCTAGTGTTGAAATAATATAAAATGTTATGAAAATTAAATTGAATTTTCAACCATAATATTATGATTGTCTTTTATTAAGGATTTGATTTTAAAAAAACGTTCATCAATCAATATTTTAGTCGTTAAATAAACAAATAAAAATTATTTATTTTAACTATTTTTTTTCTAACAATAGTTTTTAATAAACAATATGTAAGCAATTAAATTAAGTATGTAACTTCAGCAACCGTTTTGGCTTAATCAATTTTTATGCTTACAAAAGTTTTTAACGTTTATTAATTATAACTAACTTTTTTAGGTTTATGTAAATATATTTTTAATATTGTGTTTTATCGTACCTTATATTATTTAAAATGTGAACAAAAAAAATATTTTAAATATATTTTTACTCTGATTGTCTGGACACTATATCTGAAGGCAAATGATTAAATATCACAGCTCTAAGTTTGACTAGATATAAAACCGAAAGAAATATATTGAACGAACAAGTTCATAACCAATAAATGTAAACAATTTTTTTCTATAAAATTACTCCAATTAAGAACTATCAGTTGACTACGAGTAGGTTAGGTTACAAAAGTTGCTGCACTCAAAGTATTTCCTAGTCTTGTGCATTACTGCGGACAGCGAACAAAATAAAAAGGGGTTTTTAAGATACAGTTTCATAAAATGATCCAAACGAACAAATGCAAATGCAGTGTGATTGAAAAGTCCCGGAATGGTGGAATATACCATTATAGATAAAGTAATGAGACTTGGTATATCAATAATGACCATAGATTTCTACTCTCTTAAGCTTTTATAACCTTTTTATATCTTAAGGGGGACGGACAAAGAGGAGTAGGACAAAATTCTTATATAGCAGCATAGGTCAATTTGGTATCAAATTAAAGGTCTTACTTAGCAGAGTGCAATGCCGCAAACTAGACTTCAAATGGATGACCAAAACGGAAATGGCAGGAAAACAAAGTTTCCATTAAAATCAGAAGGGTAAAACTTGAAAATGGAATAACTTTCTTACTACTCAACCTTTTGACGTCGGGTTTGTAGCTTTTTACTTCAAATTCAAAGACATTTAAAACTATGTATAATGTGACAGAAGCCAAAAAAGTTTTAATTCAAACACCCTCTAAGGGATGTCTCCCTTGGAAGTCTTACAGGATTCTACTGTGGTCTTTGTCAAATCATACATCTTCTTAAACGTCTTTGCATTTGGAGTAATAAGCCTCAAACCCGGCATTAAAAGGCTGAGTATAAAGAAAGTTATTGCATTTTTAAGTTTTACCCATGTGATTTTAATGAAAACTTTGTTTGCCTGCCATTTCCGTCTCGGTCATGCATTTGAAGTTTAGTTTACGGCATTGTACTCTGTTAAGTGGGACCTTTAGTTTGATACCAATCTTGACCTATGCTGCTATTTAAGAATTATGTCTGACTCCTCATGGGCCGCTCCCCCATAAGGGATAAAAAGGTGATAATAGCTTAAAGGAGTAGACATTTAAGGCCATTATTGATATATCAAGTCTCATTACTTTATCTATAATGGTAAAAAATATATTCCACCGTTCCGGGACTTTTCAATCACACTGTATTTAATGCAATAAGATTGAAATTTAAATTACTACTCTACAAGTTGCTATTACCAATTAATAAATACTCCATTCTCTCCTAAATTATTATTAATTGTAAGAAGCACTTCATCTGAACTTTTATTAGAGGATAATCTATAAGAGGAATCACGTAATTCATAAATGGACATACTATAAACTTAAGAGACAAAAAGTCCTCTACATATACAAAGGGTAGCCTGATGTTTAGAGTGTAATGAAAATTTAAAGTTTGTTTGGTGTATATGTAACATTGTCGCCGATAACGACTATTATTTTACTGATTTTTGCGTGCCCTTCAGATAGCCAGTGGAGTAGGTTTTACGGAATCATGAGTAAGCAGAGTTTCATATGTATATCCATAAAATTGAAGGTCTTAATACAATGAAAATATTAAGGCCTAGTCTTAGCAGACCTTCGTACACAGATTATTTTCATTCTACAATCTACAGCATAATGTAACAGACTTGACCCTGAAGTTATGTTTATAGCGAACAGTATTCTAAACCGGTTTTGTTTAAATTTACATTATTTATATGAATTCCTTTATGACTTCAGTGGTAATATGTGGGTCTGAATATGTGGTATAAGTCCCAGTGGCTTTAAAATAAAGTTCTACTGGTCATAAAGAATTTTTTTACAGATAACGTGTAAGTAAATTTGACTTAGTTCGTTATCTATATTTAGCTATTTTATTGGAAAACCTTTTTATAACGAATAAATGCGACAAGAATACAATATAACTACAAACATTGTTCAAGGCTAATAATAATAATGATAAACTATATAACATATAATAATGTAATATAATAATATAATAACTATAATAATAATAATAATAATATATATTTTTTGTAGGAAGGAGGTCAAAATGCATTTACGCACACTGAGAGGCTCACTTGTCCTTTTAGTAGTGCCGGGCTCCCGTAGGCTCGTTGTCCTACGAACTACCGGCTAAAATACCCCCTTATCTCCGAGGACACTAACCTGGAACTGTTTTGCACATTACTTCGGGCTAGGCCTTGATGTTACGCCACTAGGGCTTTTCTCGTCGGGGTAATCCAAATATTAAGGCCGATCGAGGTCGACCTTTTTAACCCGCAGTAGCGCTTCAACGAAACGCTGCACACAGTTCCAGGTGCCCTCTCCCTGGAGCATAGCTCCGACGATGTTGTCCGGAGAGATCTGCAGCCCGAGATCAGTGGAAAGAGCTGCTCGGCGCACCTGCCACCTGCCACACTCGAAGAACGTATGTTCGGCCGTGTCTGCAATGCTGGGACAATAAAGACATTCCGAACTTGCGGCCTTCCCCATCTTATGGAGGTAAGATATAAAATAACCGTGGCCCGAAAAAAAGCTGGGTCACGAAGTAATCAACCTCGCCGTGTTGCCGTTCAACCCAAGGGCGTATCTGTGGGATTAGTCTGGCGGTCCAGCGTCCTCTGGACTCGGCATCCCACTCGCGCTGCCAACAATCGAAACTGCGGTCCCGCTCTTCGATGGCAGTGGTTCCTCTGCCATTTTCATGTCTCCTGTGGTAAATCGCCTGTCGTTCCCTAACGAGGTGGGGTAGGGATGACACCAGCGATTACCATGACTGCAGGCTCGGAGACCGTCCGGTAGGCAGAGCAAACCCGCAGAGCACCGCTGCGCTGGACGCGGGAGAGCCGATTCCTATGGACGCGTTTCTCCAGAACGTGAGCCCAGATCTCCGCTCCGTACAGGAGAACGGACTGGACCGCAGACATCAAGAGTCTACGCTTGCAGGCACGAGGACCACCAATGTTGGGCATGACCCGAGCATGGGCAGCAACTCCCTTGGCGGCTTTATCGGCGGTACGCCGTACCTGCTCACCGAAAGACAGTTTGGTGTCGACAATCACCCCAAGGTATTTAGCAGCAATCTTGGTCTCGACTTCAATATCCCCCAGATGGACTAGAAAGATGGTGGGGATCCTATTTTTGGTTAGGACCACGATCTCGGTCTTGGCGAGTGCCAACGACAAGCCCTGTTCGCTCATCCACGCACTGATGCTTAGCATTGCGACCTCGAGCTTTATCTTTACCTTTTCGACGTTTCTCGCTGCTAGTAAAAGAGCGACGTCGTCGGCATAGCCAACGAGGCGAGACTCATCAGGCATTTCGAGTCTCAACAAGCTGTCGTAGGACACGTTCCAAAGATCGGGTCCGAGAATCGACCCCTGTGCAGCATTCGATGTCACCGGGATGCGACGCTGACCTTCCGTGGTGTCGTAGAGCAGCACGCGATCCCGCAAATAAGCCTCGATCATCCGCAGGAGATAGACAGGGATGTGGAACGTATGCTCAAGCACCCACAGCATATCGCTCCACCTGGCGGAGTTGAAAGCGTTCTTCACGTCTAACGTGACTAAAAGGACCACGCGGCGCGACCAGTGGTTGTGGTCCTCCACCCTCCGCACTTCCTGAACTACCTCCTGGATAGCGTCGATGGTGGAATGACCGGAGTGAAATCCGTGCTGCTGCGGAGACAGACCACCTGCAGACGTGATGGCCTCGGTCAGACGTACACGAATAAGTTTCTCCAGCACTTTCCCGGTGGTGTCGAGCGTGCACAAGGGACGGAAAGAAGAGGGAGTCCCCGCCTGGCTCTTCGCCTTTGGGATCAAAACAAGGCGGGAACCTTCCAAGAGGGTTTTTTTTTTAATTTACATTATTTATATGAATTCCTTTCAGACTTCAGTGGTAATATGTGGGTCTGAATATTTGGGATAAGTCCCAGTGGCTTTAAAATAAAGTTCTACTGGTCATAAAGAAATTTTTTACAGATAACGTGTAAGTAAATTTGACTTAGATACCGCTATTTTATCGGAAAACCTTTTTATAACAAATAAATGTGACAAGAATACAATATAACTACAAACATTGTTCAAGGCTAATAATAATAATAATCTATATAACCTATAATAATGTAATATAATAATATAATAACTATAATAACTATAATAACTATAATAATAATAATAATAATAATAATAATTCAAATTCAAATTCTTTATTTTTCGCATGCGCTATTGTTTTACACAGCAGTGCCTTTTTGAACCTCTCTAGCTTTTGATAAGCTATTTGAGAGGACAACTTACATTTAGTGCACGAAAATGACAATACTATTTATTTACTTACATAATAGATAAAGAATAAATACATATTTTTTCTAAAAAAATACGTTGGGAATAAAACAATTCTCAGGGAATTTTCAGTCTTTACATCATTTTAAGTGGCATAACATTTTATCAAGAGAGGAAGAGAACGTTATGGAACCATTAACAAGAATAAATATTATAAATTAATAACAAGCAATAAATATTAGTCTATAATCAGCAACAAGCAATAAATATTATACATCAACAACAAGCACTAACAGTGTTTAGTAATAATCAAACATAAATACTACACAGGATACATATCAACAGCAACATCTAGTTTTTACTCTATGCATTACCCCTTCCTTTCCCCTCCCACTTGAGGGAGCGGGGGCAGTCACTTTCACTTTTCCTTCACTGAACAAACAGGAACAGGGTTATGTTTCAAGCCGTTTGTCATTACATTTAAAGTGGTTGAATAAAGTGAATTAAGAAACAAAAAAACCTTACTGTTTCAATAATGTTCGAGCCTACTTTATTCCCCAATGCTGTTAATATGTGTTTACTAACTGTGATTGTATGAACACTTCTGTAACTAACCCTTAACATGCTAACCCTGACACGTAAGTATAGTGTATTTATTGTTAACACATTTCACCAATTACTAATATCATTTAATAACAGAAGTCTGTTTAGGTGTTTTTACTAACAAAGTGTCGCTTCAGTTTTAATTTGACTTCATTTTCATTTTGCAATAATCTTAATTCTTCAGACAAAGAGTTTAAAAATTCTGGAATTCTAAATTCTGGAATCAGTTTACCATAATTATAATAGTGTCTTTCTGTTCTATAATTCATGTGCCTTAAATTATAGCCTACATCATTTATCACTCTACATTCTTCCTTAAAGTAATGTCTACATAAATCAACATACTTTGCAAGTGAGTCAAATGAAGTAATTCCCAAAAGGTTCTGTGGTATATTATTGAATAATACCTTTACAATTCTATTTAAAACATTAGTTAGTTTCACTTTAACATAATCTGGCGTCAAGTAGTAAACAGAAATTCCATAATAAATCACACTCTGTACTAATGAAAAATAAATAACCCTTTTGGTGGTTATTGGAAAAAATTACTTATTCTATGACACTTATACAAAATTATTCTAAGTAAATTTGCAATTGAGTTGATGTGAGTGTTGAATTTCATATCTGAATCAAGAAAGATACCTAAGTGTTTAATGCTTTAAAAAAACTCCAAGGTTTTGCAATTACAATAGGCCCTAATTCCTGGGTCCAAACTGTCTCTTGAGTGAGAGTACAATTTAACAACGAATTTGTATTAACTAGTTTTCTAGGATTTTTAAAGACTATTGCTTTTGTTTTTTGTGCATTCAATTTGATAGAATTATTAAAAAAAAACACTTCACAACCAGATCTAAATCCTGTTGAATATACTCCAAACCTAGTGTGAGATCCTTATGAACTTAATATAAAATATTATCTTCAGCATATTGCAGTATTTTACTCTTAAATTTAAGGCTAGCTAAGTCATTAACATGGATATTAAATAAAACAGGTGAAATAACACTCCCTTGAATTAAACCCCAAATTTGAGCATAATCAGAACTAACAGTGCTGCCTAAACTAACATGCAGTCTTCTATCTTTAAAATAATTACAAAAAACTTCAACAAATTTCCTCCAACCCCTATCTTTCTGAGCTTTTCAATCATCGAGTCATAATTTACCAGATCAAAAGCTTTAGTAAGACCAGTTACTACTGCTACAACATATTTATTTTTATTTAGTGCTTTATTTATATCAGATGTTAATAAATCCAACAAATCAACTGTAGAACATTTAGGTATGAAACCATGCTTTGTTAATAAAACTATTTTTACACAAATAATCTTGCAACTGAGTACATATATATATATATATATATATATATATATATATATATATATATATATATATATATATATATATATATAATACATATAATAATAATATAACGATATAATAATGTAATAATGACTATACATAAAAGATTAACGATCAACATTTAACAAAAATGAATAATAACAGAAAAAAACAATAACATACCGTTATTGAAATGGCGACCTAACTAAATAGGTGGTTTAAGCCAAGTATGAGTGTAGGATGATTGTGGGGCGATCTTTCAGTTTTATTGCTGACTAAGGCCGATAATCTCCATGGACAGGACTGTTAATTAATAGCACAACAGCCCATGGTATCTAGAGACCAACAGTTTAACGTGGGATCCGAACCACAATTTCGACCTCATATATACTAATTGATCTAATCATAAGGATGGTCTTTATGGATGAACTAGTATTCAACCCCCCCACCAGACAATATCGCATCCACAAGCAATCACATATAACTATCTACAAGTTTCTGGATACCTCCAAGTACCTCCAAGTAGCTGGATTACAGGACGACGCCACTGTCCCAGTCTCAAAATATCGCTTCTCCCGTACTTTTGCTTAAATCAGGTATCAAGTTACTATAAGAAAGTACTATCTTACAAATAAATAAAAACTAAATGGGTATTCAACATTTTGAAAATCTTAAATACTGTGTGATACATTAACGTAATACATTGTTAGTCGCATAAACAACAACCCGATAAGCTTGACCGGTGATGGCTAGGAGCACACAATATTTACACCAGGTAATCCCTATGTAACGAATGCGGCTGGATCAATCCGTCCTGCTGATAAGGTGAAACAAACAAACCGGCAAGGTCACCGGCTAACTAATGTTTGGAAATACCGCAGCAAGCAAAACGAAAATTAGGAATTTTTTGCAATCCTTTGAGTAACAAGGGATTCTATTGTGTAAAGACAAAAGCGCTTGCTATGCCATTTATGTACACAGACAGCAGGTTTCCTGGAATTTATATAAAAATGCTTTACATTTGTTAAATTGCTTTTATTAAAACTGTGTAAGAGGATATAAACGTTTTGATCTTCTTACTTTAAGTTAGTTGGGAGCTTAAAATTTCCTATTCATTAACTGGCCTACTTATCTAAAATGGACCACTTCATAAATAGCTTATATAAAACCCAGAATTATACTAATTTTTTAACCAGAACCATGCCTTAAAAATATTAAGTACATTAGTTTTATTTATTTATTTATTTTTTTTTAAGTAAAGCTTTAAATCTTCAAGTGTAACTGTATTTCAAAATAAAAATATAGGCGTTTCAATTATTTTTGGTATTCGATCTGATTTAGAACACTTGTATATAAACTTGATAATATATAAAAGTATTTTGTTTTAAATTTCTACTAGAAATAAAGAAGTCTGCTTAGCATAGATAAGAAAAGCTATCTTGGTAAACGAATTGAAACGATAAAGTAACTCCCAGAGATCGCGTATTATTGCAATAAACATTATATTAAAGAGGTTACAATGTCGTTTCACTTTTATGTCCCATAAACGTCATGAATGGTGCACAACGGGTTTCTAAATATATATAGAGTTTTTCATAAGTAATTGTGTAAAACTAAACGGTTGGTACGTCTGTTTCCGTGATTTTAAACAGCTGATGGTTACAGCAATGGAAAGGGCGTGTTTATAAATTTGTTTTGAAAATTTGAAAATGTTATGTTTTTTAACGGTTATTTTTATATTATAAGTTTTTTTTAAGATAGGTGGCCAAACCATTGTATTGGACCCTGGAAATGGAGACAGTCCTTTGATGCGCTGGCCGTCAAGATCGCCTGACTTAAAGCCACGTGATTTTTTTGTGAGGATTTATCAAAGACAAAGTGCACTGCCCTCCCAAGCCACAAACCCTGCAAGAATTAAGATATCGAATAACAGGAGCCATGCAGCCCATAACCCAGGAAATGCTACGGAATGTCTGGCCTGAGTTGGAATTTCGCCTAGATATTTGCAGAATTCCTAATGGAGATCACATTGGGCATTTGCTATGCATAATTTAATGTAAATTAAAACTTGTTGATATAGGACACAGTTTTATTCTGTTTTCATGATTTTGCAACTCACAATATAGAAATCAATTATCCTTTTGCGCCATTATTTTTAATAACCCTGTATAATAACCCGTTTAATAATTTAAAATTCAAACGTTTTCAATTTGTTTATAGCAACTCCTTATTATTTTGTTTAAAAAGCCGTAATATTTTAGTATGAGTGTTCAAGTAGGTATTGACGATATTGTAGATAGAATTCAATAAAATATTAATAAGAGCTCATATTACTCTTGAATTTTTATTCTTTCAAGTTTGTAATCACTCTCCTATTAATATAATATATATATCAGCTTGCTGTTCAATTTGTAATATTTAAATTTGATTGTTAAATTTTTTCACTTGTTATTTTTAAGTACTCCTAAATTTAAATTACACTTCATTAAACAGAATGCTCGGAAACATTGTTCAGAAACTCCGATTGGTAATTCCTTAGATCTAAAACAAAGAAAGTTAATGTGAACGTACGTCCTAAGATGTTTCTTTAAGCAACTAGCAACCATTTTGTTTTTTTTTTTTTACACTCAATAAATTTTATTTCTTTATCGGATGGTTGAATTAAAATTATATTTTTCGTGAACATTTACCACACCAATTTACATTTTCTGTAAGATCATGATTTTCCACCCTTGTGTATTTTTAAAGTATAACAGCTATTAAAATTATTTTGTTCACACAGTGACAAGAACTTATATATTTACCTATATATTTGACAAGAAGTGTTATATTTACCTACCTTGGTCGTATATATCCTGTATAAAGGAATTATTATGTTTTTTCTAAACGTTTAAATCATTATAAAAAATGAATCCTTTCTTATTGTACCTTTCCGAATCGTAAGTTATGTAAAAAAACTATACATCTGAAATATAATTCATATTTAATGCTTTGTAGAGTAGTTTTAAGAGAATATTTGAGTTATTAATATTATTATTGTTTTTGATCGATTGGTTTTTCAAATTGGTTTCAAAAGAGTTATGCAAAACACAAAGATTGTGGAAATAACTTATAAAGTGTGCATTTTTTGTTAAAGAGTCCAAACAATCTTGTATAATATGTATTATTTAGTTCTTAGCTCCAACTGACGTTTTATAGAGTCACGATTTTAATCTCATTTTCGGGAGTAAATCAAGCTATGGAATACTTTAATTTGCACAAATTATGATGAGGTTGTTAAATTACTATTGTTTAAAATGCTTTGATTTTATGTTAAACTAAATACGCTGTGTGGTATTCGTAATATATTTACTATATATTTGTCAAATACCACTCACTCATGTATCAGAGAATATCCATAACCATGGGGTATAGAGGGTTGAAATTTTGCATAGACTTTGCCACTTTGCTCAAAAATGCTCACTAAGAAACAGTTTTGCAAAATTCCATCAGGTCTCCACCCCACAGGACTTCAAAATTTCCATCTAATGTTAATCTTATGGCCAATTTTTAATACAAATCAAAGCAACGACGTATCTGAAAAACTATGGGACCTAGAATGTTAAAACCTAGCACGGGTGTTCTTCTTTGCTCATAGGTGCTCACTAAGAAACGGTTTTGCAAAATTCCATCAGGGCTCTGCCACACAGGACTTCAAAATTTCTATCTAATGTTATCCTTATGGCCAATTTTTATACAAATCTAGGAAACAACGAATATAGAAAACTATAAGACCTACGATGTTGAAATTTGGAATGGAAGTTCTGCTTTGCTTATAGGTGCTCACTAAGAAACGGTTTTGCAAAATTCAATCAGGGCTCTGCCACACAGGACTTCAAAATTTCTATCTAATGTTATCATTATGGCCAATTTTTTATACAAATCTAGGTAACAACGAATATAGAAAACTATAAGACCTACGATGTTGAAATTTGGCATGGACGTTCTGCTTTGCTCACTCTAAGGCCAATGGGTTTGAAATTTAGTATTTACGTTCCTCTTTGCTTATAAGTATTCACTAAGAAACGATTTTCTAAGTACAGTATAGTTTTTGAAGTCCTTTAGGGCTCCGCCCCACTGGACTTCAAAATTACTATATAGTCTACAGGGTTAAAATTTGACCTTTTTACTTGTTATGTTGCCTACTAAATAAAAAATGGTTGTGCAACCCTACGTAAGGTCTATGAGGTTTGAAATTTGACATATTTGTTCCTCTTTGCTCATATGTGCTCATTGAAATTTTTTGCAAAATTCAATGCTCTGCTTACACAATTCTCAAGAAAGAAGATTTCGTTCTCTTTAAAGAGATATTACTTCATGTAAAATGAATTTAATCACGGGCGAAGCCGTGACGGGCAACAGCTAGTATATATATTAACTATAAACTGCCGTTTAGGTGAATATAAATGCTATTATGACTTTTATTATAGTTTTTTGTGTTACTAATTTTTAAAGTTTTGCTTCCAAAACCCTGGTATTGTTTAAAGGATTGACGAAATTTTCAGAGTAAATTTTTATCCATGTCGATCCCTAGAATCGAAAATTCAATTAAAAGCAGGACAAACGTTTCACTCAATTGTACCGCTGATCTGTGTGTGCTTTTTCATAATGATAAGAAATAAATTCAATAAAGCTTCATACAAATAATGAACAGTGACAAAATTTTAATAAAAATTTGTTATCCGTAAATTATCAATAGTTTTTGTCCCACCTTCATTTTACCATTATAAACAAACGGTACCTCATTCACCAAATTCAACAACGAAATAACGTTTGTAAAGAAAACCATTCAATGGAGTATCATTCCTAATACCTCTAATTTGAGTTTTTTTTTTTTTTTAGGAGATGACTAGGAGATGACTGTTTGAAAATATTGTGAGATTGCCAATTGCGTTGTGGGATTATGTTTCTGCAAATGCAATATGATGAAGCTAATGTAAATTAAGAGAAAGTTCTCTGACTTAGTATTAGTAATGTAGTCCTAATGTAAATGTATACCGATTTTGTTCTATATTGGGTTTCAAGTATGAATATATTTAATTGGTGTATTTTCTTGCTTTGAAAAATATGAGAGTTAAAAATTAAACATTATATCCATAAGTCTTTTTTAAGGTAACCTTTACAGTAAATTAATTTAATATCGCAATCGAGTTGGTAAAATTTTGCCACTGTATATAATTTTACCAAAATCATTCACGTAACAGTAGGCAGGTAGTACAATAATGTTCACAGCCAGTTTCGAGAGTGTTGCATTATTCAAAAAGTTTCCTCATTTCCTTGAATACATTTCACGTTAGCAGGTTCAACAATAATGATTTATGGAATATTCATAGAATGTCATTGTGGATACTTATATGAGTATCTTAAATATTAGCTAAATTTAACAAAATTGCCAAAATTTCAAGAAATTACTTATATTTTTTTGATTTAGTAACGATTTAAATAATATATTATATAAAGCAACCGATAGCGTACCCAAACTCATTAAATATACTTACTATCAGGCAATTCGAATGCCGTAATGAATTCCGTATGAGTTATTAGATTGAAATGTCGTATTTTCTTTTATAATTTACTAAAAGGTTCTTGGTTGTTATAATTCTTTATTGAATTCTGTTGTTATTGAAAATAGTTTCGGACATTTTCGAGGACTGATTAGTAAACAAAATTCTCGACGATTCGGGATTTGGAATCTGATCCCGTCTTCAGGAGGAAGAAATACCTAAAACATAATAAAGGTAGTAAAAATACACCAGGCCAACCTGGAGAAGTCCAGAACCATTCAACTTTAAATAGAACTTTGCACCAAAACTTTAAACCAAGAATTTTGTTTTTAGAAAAAATAACAAATTAACTGTTTTTAGATTTTAGTACAACTAATATCACGTATAATAAAAAGTTGTTAAAGATCATATCTTAGGTACAAAAATAAATCAATTGTAAATTTTAGCTGAAAATCATAATTAAAGTGGCTATAATTCAAACTCTTTTGAAAATAAAAGTGTTTAGTAGTTTAGAAATTCATTGAAGTGTTTTGCTATACGATCATTTTTTGAGAAAATCACTACTTGCAATGGACAAACTCTAAATCTTTCGTATTAGAACAGGGCTTTAGTGATATATACTAAGCATGATACTTTTTTTATTAAAGTAATCCATTATATTTTAAAAACTAAACCCTTTAGGGAAAATATCAAGCCATATAAAAAACCTACATAAAAGTATTAGTTATATTACTTATACGTAATAATCCTAACCTATTAAAAATATCTTTTTATATTAAACTCAATTATTTATCGTACGTGAGAACAAGGTCATTGACCTTAATAATAAATAATGACCTCAATAAAAGTTAATTAGCTGAATTGGATGCAATTAGTAATCATTATTCAAACAATTTCATCATATAGTTCTATACAATATTCTAAAACATGTTCCAAACATTGATTTTGTGGTGAACAACATGAAATTTATTATGACTTAAGTGAATTGGTAGAAAACCGAGTACTTTTTACATTCATGCACTTAAGATTAATGTTTTTAGTATGTGAAAAAACATGAACTATATAAAACAAATTATATTAAACAAGGCATAATAAATTTCAAATACCTAGAATGAAATTAATAATAAATTTTTTTCAGAGCATTAAAAAAACTTTGGAATTGGGTGAATAAATACCTAGAATTTATAACGTATAGATACAGATCGAATACAATAAGCTCTGAGAATTCAGAGCCGCTCACCAAATGGGGTAATAACAATACAAATGGAGCAGTATGAGTGCATGTGAGTTTTCATATTGCTGATAACGTTCTATTATTGTATTTCTCCTAACTGTGTCTCCAATTTCAATTTTTACATATGTGTATTATATGTCTGATTTGCTTATATTTGCCATATCAAATCAGCTAATGTTAACAGAAAATGTCACTGATTATTAATGTAACACTTCAAACCTGTGCGGGAATCGTTCTAATTAATTTTTTATAATTATGCCCGGGTTCTGGTCACAAGGTGTCAGTTTGAGTTGGCCAAACACTTTTTTATGAAAAATCCAGTTTTCATTACATAAAAACCCCTCCCTGTCCCTGTTATCCTTATGCCATTTTTAGGAATATACTAAATACTTTATTTAGCTACTTTATACTAAATAAAACTTAAATCTGCTTAAAGCTGAACATAAAGCAACGTGTTAAATATACTGCAGCATCCATTGTCCTGTTGAATGAGCAAAGCAAAAGAACTTGTCCTGAGAAACAAATCCTTTTTTCGTATCGGAATTTTCGCAGTATGTAACCATACAGAAGTAATCATGTTGTATTTCATAATTTTACAAAGTTCACAAAACATATTCTCTGTTTCCTTCGTCATTCGTGTTCTGTACAATAACTTTATTCGAATTCGTATTAAAAAACCTTGTCTAGATAAAACTTGTGTTGTTTGTGGATATCACAGGATTATAAAGTTTTTATTGTTAGTAGTCCAATTCTATCTTTTTAAATTAATATAACAATACAAATTATTTGTAATTTGTATTGTTATATCTTAACAACAATAACATTAATAACAAGTTAATTTATTTCATTAGATAGACTTTTAAAGCTTATGTAAAAAGGAAATTAGTTATGTATCTTAGAATGCATAATATTAGTAATATTTCGTTATAAATTCATGTAATTTATAAATTAGTGTTGAATGTTCTAGCTAGAACGAGATTACAGCTAGTTTCGAAATGATGGAATTAAATTTAAATGTCCATTACTACTAGGTTTCAAGTTATCAACTAAGTTTTATGTATTTTGAAAGAGCAAAGATAGTTTTTCTATTGCTGTTATAACTAATTTCAGTTTTTTATTCAATTACACGATCTAGTATACTTTTATTACATTCTTTTAAATAAAAAAAGGACAGTGCCATATAATTTTATGGTGACATTTCCTAATTGTAAATCCATAATTCAATTGCACAAGTCGTTTAAAAAAATTAATAATAACCATCCACACTATACATTTATTTTTTAAATAGAAAAATCTAAGAATTTCACTCAAACCAACGGAATTTAAGAATCTCCGTTTATTTTTGTCTAACAGTGCCGTTCACGTATTACTGAACATTAGGTTCATATCACTTGAATGGAACCTTACTAAATAAGATTTACAACTTTCTCGATGCCATAAGAAGAAGAAAATGCACAAGTTAATACAACCACTGAGCTTACAATTTTTCAACATTATTGAATCTCTTAACAATTAACCTTTAAATAAATCTAGAAAGTTACTTATATTCACCGTTTTCAGTTTTTATTAAGTTCACATCCCTTAAATTTTATCAATTAACTATAATTATAATGGTGATACAAAACGATTGTTTTATTGTCTAAAAAACTGGTAAAGAAAAATGTAAACATAATTTTTTAACATTAAAACAAGTGCTACTAACGTGATAACGATTTTATACGTTTAATAAAATAATATGTTTGTAAGAGATCAAATTCAACTTAATAACAATAAAAGTTTTGCAACAGTGCAATGGGACGATTCAAAACATAAGTAGGCAAAGTGCAAAATAACATTGCGAAAATTCAATTAAAGCACTTTCGTAGACGATTATGCAAATAGGGGGACGAAATTGGGCAGCGTTAAATAGAACGACCACACGACACACGGGGCACTGCAGATGTTCTCACTTAGTGTTACACTTTGTTAATTAAATTTGGTATACAAATCTCATGATGACTTAAAGAAACATGGCAAATAACAAAATTAATCACTTAGTAGGATTAGTTTGATATAGGAATAGTTTGAAATGAAATATAGAATATACAAAAATCACTGTATACAAATTATTTTAAGGAGGTATGCATGTTGCCATGAGGTGTTGGTTATATTTTTTATCAATAATTTTGCCCCTTCATATTATAATAAATTAGACTGACTGAAGCATCATCAGTCATTTCATTCTGCTATTTACCCATAGCTATTTTAATTTTACCACAGACCAAATTTTAAACCAAAACTATATTTAACTAAATACATATACAAAGCACATTAAAATACAAAGTCTTAACTCTTGGCAACCAAAACTAACCCCGCAGCTCACTTCATAAGGCTAAAGCCAATCAACTCTGTTGAATTCGATCAGCTGTTCATGTAAAGTTTAGACTACGAAAGTAACTCTGTAGATCAACTTAATACCTGGAACTTAGGATTAGATCAAATAATAGTGCATATTGACTGTTCTACATTATCGTGGAATGCAGTATATTTAATTTTGAAGCAAGCAATTAGATAACTTATTATTGAGTAATTTATATTTTATTTTACTTGATTTATTATTACTTACTTGAAATCAAACTAATACTAATTAAAGGTAATTTCATCTCCAACAAATTAAAATTG
>JAQYXR010001838.1:0-23092 GCA_030545055.2 Neoaliturus tenellus | reverse complement strand
ACTTTTCAATCACACTGTATGTAAGTAGAGGGAAAAAGCCACTTCTAAACCGGAAGTGACGTCAGCTGCCAGGGCAGCTGCAGGGGTCAGATGGTGTCAGCTGCCAGGGCAGCTGCAGGGTGCAGATGGCGAGAGCATATGCCCTGAATTTGAAGTAGAATTGGGCATGAATTAAGAGTTAGTTGAAAAGTAAAATTCAACTGTGTTAACTAAACTCTAAAAGTTGAACAAAAATTAAGAGTAAGATCAAAACTGAAATTCAACAGTTATAACTGGGGGCCTGGAAAGTATGTCAAGGTCATCCAGAGTAAGTTTTAAAAAAGCCTACCCAACTACCACCAGAAATAGTTCAAAGTTGAACTAGTTGGTGATAGTGGGATAATTCATTCGTGCCATGGGAGAGGTGTTTATTGTTTGAAAGTTGGCGATTGAATGAGAAGCGCCGCCTAGGGAGAGGGCTTATAAAATGGCAACCTTCTCCCCACCACCCCTTCCCCCACTCCTTTAGACCAATAACCGGTCGCCGACTCTATGTGGTGAAACTGAACTAGACATGGCGGCCGCCATGGATAAGTCTAACCTCAAACCTTAGCTTAGCTGAAGAGAATAGAGGAGCATGAAGTAGGAATTGTGGTGACAGCGCTTATATGAGGAATAGTAGGGGTAAAATAAAAAAAACTTGTTGAACACAGTCGATAGGTGTAACAAGTTCAAAGTTGTTGAATTGTAACATAGAATGCAAAATGTTGTAAATAACATTATCATCAACATTAACCTGCGAAGTCTTTGAGTATAATGGGTTAAAACTGTACTTCTTCCTAACTCTATTTAAATTAGTTCTACACTTTGAAATTGAAGGTTTAGAAGTACTTCGTAATATGTGTTGTGTTCGCAAAAGCTTTAATTTTAAACATTGTGCAGTCATCATAACCGATGTGTTAAGTTCAGAAGTTAAAATAAGACTGAGATATAAAATGAAGTGTAAAAGAAATTGAAACAGAAAGCCAGAGTAGTAATTTTATAGGTTAGAATTTACGAAGGCTATTCCATGGATAATTCTAACCTCAAACCTAGTAAGTGAAGTAGTCATAACATAAAACTAACGAGAGATGATGACCGAGCGGATGCGAGGCAATGAATGTTTGTAGCGCGATAAACTACCCACCTTTATAGAGGCAATAACTCCAGCCAGATGGCGGCAGATGGCAAGCAAATGACTGGTTGACCGACTTTCACCTGAGTAGTAAGAGAAGTAGGGTTCTGTGTCTATCCCTACTCCTTGGGGTCAATGACCGACCGGAAAGGTCAATGACCTCCCCCCCCTCCCCCCCCTCCCCCCGCTCCCCCCCTCCCCCCCCTCCCCCCCTCCCCCCCTCCCCCCCCGAAAAAATGGAGCCCCCCCCCACTCCTTCCCCCACTCCTTCCCCCACTCCTCCAGGTCAATGGCCGGTCACCACCGGTTGTTGACTTTATGTGGTGAAACCAGACTAAATATGGCAGCTGCCATGGATAATTCTAACCTCAAACCTGCTGCGCATGCAACAAGTTCTTCGGATCGGAATGAGTCTATGCTATGCGCATGCGCCTAGTCCTGTATTACTCACTTTAGCACTACTGCACATGGATAATTCTAACCTCAAACCTTGGTTTTGTGTTGTTGCGCATGCGCCGCTCCCCACTCCTTTGCCTTTCTTTTACACTGCTGCGAATTGGACTGGATTGAACACTGTACTGTAGTGAAACAACTTCCCCCACTACTCGAGAATCCGAGGAGCGATACGAGCCTGATCTTAGCGTCAGTCGTCAACAAACTTTCATAGCGAAAGGTTGTTGGCGACTCAGCAAGAGGTTTCAAATATATAGTAGGCCTATATATATTTGAACTTCTTCTACTATGTTGCGATTTTTAATGCAATGTAGTATGTGTGTGTGTGTTTAGTTTTAAGTTGTATTAAATTTAAGAAATAATTTGCGCATTGCGATGTTAGTTATAAGTTGGGTTTAGCATTAAGGTGTATTAATTTTAAGAGGTATTTAGCATTAAGGTGTATTAATTTTAAGAATAATGATGGTATTTGGTTGTGTTGAATTATTTGGTTTTTTAATAATGATGTGTTGTTAGTTTTAAGTGTTGGTAATACTAATTAATGTTGTTTTGCCTTACAGCTAGATGTTAGGGGGTAGATTAAATGTAAATTCAGAAGTTCAGTTGAACTTCACTTAGAAGGGGTGGGACATCCGCAAAATGCGGACTAGGTTTTTGCATTTTTGTTTAGGAATATAATGGGTGGGATTAGTTTGGGTGGGGTTAGAGTTGCGTTTCTGCATTAGGTGTTCCAGTTTCCCTTGGAATTCATGGTTACGGTAGACCCGGACCGGACCGTTACGGTAGACCCGGACGGTCCAAACAAAATTGCGTCGATGTCAGTAGTGTAAAATTGCGGCCGCTGGCCCAGTTCAAGGTCACCTGAGGGATGACGTCATCGAGGTCAATGACCTCACCGATGACGTCATCGATGACGTCATCGATGACGCAATCGATGACATCATCACTAATGACGTCATTTCGATGACGTCACACCCATGACGTCACAGAAATGACGTGCTGATGACGTCATCACCCCTTACGTCATCAAAATGACGTCACCGACGCCACTAAGGTCAAGGTCACGCAGAAACTTAAAATTTTTTAGCACTTTTGCCGTTTCTCGCACTACGCTCCGAGTTTCAGTCAGAGTCCCCGTGACCTTGACCACTTGGAGCGAATTTTCGATGAGAAACGGCAAAAGTGCCAAGTTAAACTCGAGTTTCTGACATGACTCTGCCTAAATGGGCAATCGGTTATCCCTCAGGTGACCTTGAACCAGTACAACGCCCGCAATTTTATGTTACTGTGACCTTGAACACTTAACAACGGAGCGCCGACACCGATGCGCACCCCACGACAGCCACCGAGTGACTGACTATCAGGCTCTGTGTACTCTAGGTATATGGGGAAGTGGAGGGGGAAATCTCAAGGTCATCCAAATGGAGTTTTAAAAAAGTTGAAGAGTAGAAAGACTACTCTTGTGCTTCCTGGGCGACCTCATCAATCTCTAATGGATCCGTAAACCAATCCGATCTGTAGCGGCAGGAGTCCAGAAAACAGGTGCACCACCCATCAGGTTGTCCGTAGCATTTCCGACAATTGGTAAGATTGGAGAAGTGAAATTTAATACACCGCTGCGGACAACAAGTATAAAAGTATTTGGATTTGTAGATTTTGAAAGTTTGTAGTACCGGCGGTGGCAGCTGTTGGTTCTTGCATCTACACCTGCAACATCCGAAGCATTCACATTGCCGGCAGGCCAGCCCATCCACTTGCCACTTTGGTAAGAGGAAACACTTATCCTCACAGCAATAGGTTGTCCCCGTTTCTTCCTCCCAACGCTTCTTTGCACAATATGTGACGCCTTGTATCTCCAAACACCTATGCTCGCAACATGAGATGCGCTTACTTTCCATAGTTGATGTTGCTTTGACGAGGGAGCACGATGAAGTGATGCTGTGGTCAGTGGGAATGGGGTTTATATAAACTAAGGTGAGTGGAGGGGGAAAGGTCAAGGTCATCCAAATGGAGTTTTAAAAAGAAAAGAGTAGAAAGACTACTCTTGTGTATCTATAGCGATTTCATTGATAGTGAGTGCTTCTGTATGCCAAGTTGATCTGTACTGACAGGCTCCTAAATAGTGTTTGCAAAAACCTGCAAAATGATTGTTGCACAATTTGCAGCCAGTTAGCTGTTTTAATGTGAATTCAATGCAACGTTCAGGGCAACAAGTGTACTTATGCCCTCTCATCTGGTACACATGGAATGTCTTCAACTCCGGTTTCGGCTTCTTCCAAGACTTGCACTTACACATGCATTGACCAAAAGCTTCACATTTTCTACACGCCAGGCCATCCGCAACATCAATGTCATTCGGCCATGAAAAACATTTCCGTTCGCAACAGTAGTTGAGTTGACTCTCCATGTTGCTGTGGTGAAGGTGCGCGATGAAATGATGCTGCAGTCATTGAGAGTGCACCTTAAATAAACTCAGTGGAGGGGGAAAGGTCAAGGCCATCCAAACGGAGTTTTAAAAAAGATAACTAGTCGTCCTCCTCCTCCTCCTCATCCGTTGTACTTAGAGAGCTGTCAGACGAAGAGCCCCGTGCAGGTGCTCCCCAGATGAAAAACAAATCAATTTTAAAACGAAGACCAGGATCTTGCATCATCAATTCCTTTAATTTGTCACATACTAAGTCGACCTTGTGTAAGGTGTCAACAACAAGCTTCCAATTCGTTGGTTCAATATAACTTGTAGTAGAGTCTGCCTCGCTGATAACCACATCCTCCGGCCGTATTGGAGTGTAAAGATGTGTAAAGTTCTTTGGCTGTAGCTGAGGTTCAGGCTGGCTGGAAGTGGAAGGTTGAGTGTGGACCCCTGTCGCATCGAAATCCATAGTCATTCTACATTCAATGTTGGGGTTTTCGTTTAATACATACACCAATTTCTCATTCAACATATCCACTTCTGCCGAGTCTTGCAGATGAACATTCCAGGAAAATGGCCATTCTTCATCCGTAGTGGAGTCAACTCGAGAAAGAGTGCTGTCCGCCATGATAGCTAAGCAAGGAATGATGTGAGCTACAGACTGTGGTAACAGTATTGAAAAGTAGAGGGGGTAAACCAAAAGTACGTGGAGGGGGTATTTTCAAGGTCATTTAATTTGGGTTTTAAAAAAAGGAAATAGTGGAGGGGGAATTCTCAAGGTCATCCAATTTAGGTTTTAAAAAAAAAGGAATGAAGCTTACTCCTCTTCAGCCTCGTTGTCCCCTGCATCTTCATCAGCCTCATCTTCATCGACGTCAGACTCGCCGTAAGGATAGATCGGGGACATGGGCGAATATTGTGGAGATTGTTGACCGTTGTTGTCGTCCCCTTGCATTCTAACTTGGGACCAATCATAATTTAAATTCATTTGTATTATGATCCCAGGGTTGTCCCGCAGTATTTCCTTCATACGTTCGCAAATTGACTCCAAATAGTGTACACTATCGATCGACAGTGTCCAACCCGTACTTGTACCGATATCAGTAGTGGAGTCAGCTTGGCTGATGGTGTTGTTGTCTGCCATGGTTGCTTGTCGGACAAGGAATGACGGTTGATGTGATGCTCATGCAGGAACATGGTGAAGTGGTGGGGGGTGTGGTGGAGTAGTGGGGGAATTTTCAAGGTCATCCAAACGGAGTTTTAAAAAAAAGGAAAACTTACAAAGTAACATTGAAACTTTCCAATTGATGGTGGCGAGCGTTTTCTTCTGCAACCTTGCCGACACATGTGACTATGCCGTACAGTATGAAAAGTACAACCATAATAAGGCCGAACAATAAAAGATAACCGTTGACTATCATGATATTTTCTGAGTGGATCTGTTTTCTTCTTATCGCCCTCTCCTGCATCCTCT
Organism: Neoaliturus tenellus; assembly: GCA_030545055.2. NCBI lineage: Eukaryota > Metazoa > Arthropoda > Insecta > Hemiptera > Cicadellidae > Neoaliturus > Neoaliturus tenellus. The sequence goes on along the minus strand of JAQYXR010001838.1, from coordinate 17,602 downwards.
TCTCCAACTCGTGGACGAAGTCACAATATGCGTGAGGACATCTTTCATCTGTTGGTAGGTTTGCCATTGTTGATGTTGTCGGTGTGGCTGTTGAAGATGGAATGAGGTTTCCAATTGCGATGTGCCATGTACACCAATAGTCAAGTGGTGGGGGTAACAAAGCAGTGGAGGGGGAAGTTTCAAGGTCATCCAAATTGTGTTTTAAAAAAACCTATCTTGTTACTGAGCTTATATGTCAGTAACAAGATAGGTGTTTTTGCTCTTTTACTTCTTTAATATAATGAAAAAATATACATATTCTACAATGGTTAGGACAAGAAATACAACTGCTAGTCAGCTGAAGTAGTCCAAGTTGTCTGGCTCGGTCTTCATGGACGCTGGTGAGGAAGCCGTCGAGGAGTGTCCAGGCTCTTCCTTTGACTGCCGGGTGTTCCGTATATTGCAAGCGTAAACTTGCACATTGATACGGTAGCCTCGTGCCACCATCAGCTGCAACTCCTTGTATAAGTCGTTTAGCTCCTGCTGAGTCTTGATGCTCACCTCCTCGTAACTTGCGCAACTGACGTTGAGAGACATCCTGATGTTGCTAGGTTGGCTGCTGGAGTAGAAATGAAGCCGAGGCACAGCGTTTGGAGGTACATGGAAAAGTGGTGGGGGTGATGGTGGTGGGGGTATGGAAGATGCAATTAAACACTTCTAAACTTTTTCCATTGATACAAAGGGATGGAACAAATAGCACAGGTGTCCTTGTAGTTTTCAAATCTGAACATTGGTGCTAGAAATCCAAACTGTTTTCTACCACCTTCCTGTACGAACCGTCGAAGGTCTCTGACGGCAGCATTGCCACAAGGCCTACAAAACTTTTCCCCGTCTTGGAACCTATACCAGGAGTATCCCGAATACCCTCTATTATCTTTCTTGTACTCCTCGATATCCTGCTTTACTGTTATAGGGATATTATCTCGTAAAGCCGTCTGGAATAAAGATGCGTCAGTTATAACTCGTTGTAAGCAAAGCTCGTACAAGGTGCTCATCGTTTGCTAGTTGGCAACAGACTGACCGTTTTTCGCATCCAAGCAGGTTTGAATCCTAGTGCGGTAGTGGGGGTAATTACAGTAGTGGGGGTAATTGTGAAATGCAAAGGTCAAAGGTCAAGGTCACCCGCGAAGTTTAAAAAAAATGCAACATATCAATACGTGAAGTCTGTCACATATTGATATGTTGCATTTCTTGTTTTTTTTTTTATTTTTTTTTTGTCTTTTATGATTCGTTTATTTATAAAACATTACAACAACAACATATGTACAACATTAAAACTTAAATCTAACACTGCTGCTTGTCAGCGATGTGGATGGTCAACTCTGTAGAATTGCTACCCGTGCAGCCGTGGGACACCAGGTATAGACACCCGGGTTGAATAGAGCGAAGATCCTCGTTTTGTAGAAGATGGACGAATCTCTTGGGCAGGTACACCTGGAACTTTGGTTCATCCCCCGGAGTAAACGGTGCCTCGCTGAGACTGCAGCAGATGGCCTCCCCAACTGTAGTCTCCATCTTCTTCATAGCATGGATTATGTAGTGCTTCTCGTCTTTTAGTTCCGAGCACTTCTTTACAGGTAATATTGTCGACTTGGAGTGAGCGTTGAACTGCTCGACCAAAGTCTGAAGGAACTGGTGAGATGCCATGGTCAGGTTACAGATCGTCTTCTTGCTCGGAGATGTTGTCGTCTCGGAATCTCGAGTAATACTCATGCCAGGTCCCTGTCTGCTCCCCACTTATATACTCTCCGTTACCCCCACCACTCCCCAATTCCCCACTTTGAAGGTAAGAGGCGAGTTTATAGGCATTTTTCAAAGCGCAATGTCTATCTTTATCATGTTCTGGGCTTTTTGTACAAATACATATGGTGTCCAGCATGTATTGATAATTCTTATCCAATTCCACATCATTAACCGGAACATGAGTAAATCCTTCGATCCATCTTTTCTTTTCCAGCCCCTTTGTGTAAATATTGGTAAACTTGTCTGAAAAGTGATGCATAATGTGATACAAGTCCGTGTAACTTGTAAAACCATCATACCAATCGATATGATGGAAGTGTTTTGAAATCCATCTGTTGGTAGTAGCGGCTTTACTAGTTAAAGACGAATAAGAACATGGTGGTTTAAATAAAAACGAATAAGGAACACTTGTATTCATGTCCAAAAACACAAGTTCTTTTATAATGAATCTATCATCATTACCACGAAACGCTTGAAACTCAATAATACCAGGCTTGGACTTTAATTGTTGTTCTTCTCCCTTGTCCATTTTGAAGGTCACACGTCTGCTCATCACGAAGTCAGGAGGTCAACTGATTTCCACACCACGGTAGGTACTACTTTTATACCAGGCCGTACAGTTGTTGGCGCGTTGGTGTATATTTAACGTGGGCACCGTCCCCAATAGGCCTAACCCCACAAAATGTTGGTTATTGTTTTAAAAACTAACCATTGTCATTTAAGTTTCCATCTTTATATTTTCCTTATTTTCATTTTCATCACTAACACTTGATTCTTCTCCTCCATCTTCCTCTTCTTCCTGTTTTACTGATTTCTTATGTAGTTGAGCGTACTTTTCCAATTGTCTCCACATCTGTACTTCATGAGGAACTCTATTAAATATAGAAGTATCCACAGGTCCGTATAATATAGGTGCGTCCGGTTGTTTGTCCAAAGTGTCTTCCAGATAATCTTTAATAATCGAACTTGAAAACACCAGTTGTCTCAAGTATCTTGTTATAGGTTCAGTAGCACAAGTTAAAATGAAAAACTCCTCTCGATTAAGTTGAATTTTGTTATCATGTCTTGTTGTGTCTCTAAACCGTAGCTGATGATCACCACGTTGTTTAATGATATCAATTTCCACATTTGAATCCAAAAGTCCTACCCTTGTCTTTCTTCCAAACATGTTACTACTTAAATAGCATTCTAGCAGATGCAAATGTTTCATAAACGATTCCCAAGCACTGTCCGTAAACAAAATCATTTTGGGTCCATGAGTTAAAATTACAGTAGGGGAATAATCTGTAGATTTCATAACACCGATTAAAACACTTTTATCCAAACTGGAAGAGATTGGGTAAAATATTCGCAAAAATACCTCACTCAATATGTTTGGAGAAATATTATCTTCAATATCCCTTTTTCTCTTTTGTATAGTCTTTCTTCTTTTACCTTTTTCTTCAACATTATTACTGGCGTGAAGTTGTCCGCAAACGTTTTGTTCACCTCCTTCCTGGTGACCTTGAGGATCTAAAAACTCAGATATCTCCTTCTCAATATCTACCACATTTTCAGGTGTACCACTAGGAGAAGCCATATTGAATACGATGCTACCCATACAACAGTAGGCAACAAACTGATGAGGAGCGGTCTGTACGCTCTGCTTTTATACTCGCGGAATGAAACAAAACCGGTTCTTACAATACATTTTTAACAATTCCAGTTAAAGGTGTGTATGTTACGATTTTATCATGTAGAATTAAACAGTATGCAGTTGTATTAGCCGGTATAGCATCGTTGAATTCCATTTCTATTTTTATATCCACACTTGAAGACTTTACTGATTCATTTTGTTTAGAACAATCGATTACAACTATTGGGTAGGCATCGAAATATTTGTCAGGTGGTAATAAAGGTGTATTTGTTTTACCGTAATATGAACTTTGGAATCTCGCGTACATATCGTACAATATACTGTATTTCTTCTTAGTGAATGACACATTTAAATTGTCGTATGGAAAGAATTGTGAATTTAAATAAACTTTAATATTTTTCAAGTCACAATGATCAAATTGTCCTGCATGTTTAGTAATGGCGTCTCTTCTACCTGTTTGTAAACCAAATATAATATACCTGGCTCGTTCTACATAATTTGATGTTTTAACAGTCCAAGTGTGTCGATCCGTAGTAGGTAAACTGGGATGCTCATGAAATTCCCAACTTCTAAATGGAATAACAATATCACGATCGGCTTTTAATTTTCTTAAAAGTAGCATTCTATGCTCGTCAGCCAATTTAACATGTGGAACCCTCCATACAATTTTGTCTAATTTTAATTTCCATTCTAAAGTCGCATCTGTAGTAGCATCTGCAGCTTTAATAATGTCTTTATCGTTAGACGATCTCAACAAAACTAATTCTTGTTTAACGTTTAATATTATTTTCCTATAATCTTCAGCAAAACCAAGCAGCAAACGTAATGGAATATGAAAATCAAAATATCCATTTGGATTTGGAGTGATCGTGTCAATCGTAGGTAATACCCATCCGGCAGGTTTAAGTAAATTGGTTTCATTGGGTGTTATAGATGTTAATCCTTTTAAAGTTGTCGTAATACCTACTTTTTTAGTGGAATCAACTGTTACACCTGATATTTCATATCTAATTTCATCAAATAGGAAAGCCATAGGATTATTTATAAATGGAACTGTTGTACCAACAGTAGTACCGTCCTTTTTAGTAACTTGTCCTTCAATATACAAGTAACTTTCACATGGTAGTGTGTAAATGTCTTGATTTTGTATGGGAATACGAATTTCATCGTTATTGTTTAATTTCGATGAAGTGTAAGGGTTGTGGGTGTGATATTCTTTTTCCCATAGGGTTTCGTCGAATGTTGGACCCTGCGCTATATCCAGTATATCCATACTCGGTTAATTTTAATCCAATTCTCTCTAAGAAACGAATGTTCTCGCGTGTTAACTCCTCCACAGCTGAAGAGCTACTAATGCGGTTTCCCGTAGGTTGTTCGCTTTTAAATGTTAAACCCATGGTTTTGTATTAAAGTGTCGATTTTAAATGTAATCTAATCGTAATAGGCTCTTCTCTGAAGTCTACCAAGTTACCGTCTTGATCCAATACGCTCAACACGATGTCTGAAATGAAAGTGGTGTTCAACGGTAGATATACCAGGTTTTGTGGCTTTTCAACAATTTTAAATCCAGGTGGTACACTTGGGTAAAAAGTATGTATGATGTGGGTGTTAGCCCCATCCCTGTAAGCACCTTGTATAATGTTACAAGTTATGTCTATACTATTGACTTTTAATATTGTTACTGTTTTCTTACCGGAATGTGTTACATCTGGTTCTAAAACAGGCTCATCGTTGGAAAATCCTAATAAATCACCAATTGAGTTTGGTTGAGTGAAATCTATATAATATTTGGAAGTAATTTCAGCTTTCATCGTATTATTATTACCTTTTAATGTTATATTGTCTTTTCCCATTTTAGTTTGCAAAAATTCATTTATATGATCAATTTCATAAGAACCTGTGGGTAACCTGCACTCTTGTAAGTCTGTAAATTTTCCACTGGCATCCTTTCCCTTATAATAATGCAATACGTTATTTTTACCTTCCGTAACATTGGGGATAGAGTTGTAAGTTGTAAAATCCAATAGTGCCGCCTCCCAAAACCTTCCTTTTTGCAAGCGTAACGCTGGAAAAAGGATACTTCGTAAAGTGGAAGATTTTCCTGTTAATGATACCGTATAGGAAGACATCTCAATAGTGACTGATACTTTTAGCTAGAAATTCCAAACATAAATGGCCGCATATTGAAGTATTATCAGGTTGTTCTCTTTTATAGTTATAATATATGTTTTTAGCAGATTTAAAGTAATTTTGAAGTTCTTTTGGTGGTGGCAAATTACCGAAACTATCAAAATAATATACATTGTTATTTAGTTTCTTATAACAAACCCAATGGGTGCCAGGCCCTTCGGTATTATCCAAATTTACAATTCCAGTCTCATTTTGCCACATTTTCTTTGGTAAACTGTCTTTCATAAACACACCGCGGAAAAATGGTATTTTTAAACAGGAAATATATTTAAATAATTCAATATTGGTTAATGCTTTATGTGGTATGACCAATTGATTTCTTTCATTTAATATGCACGATAAGGTCTTAGGTAAAGACCTGCCCCGTTTTTTACCATTGACCACACGGTGGGCTTCTTCCTGCCTTTTCTTGTAGATCGTCGTCTTCTTTTTATATTTCCTCCATGTTTTCTTGTGGTTGACCTCCTTTTTACTCTCCTTCTCCTCCTTCTTCCACCTCCTACTGCTGTTTTAGCCTTCATACCTGCTGTTACTGCTAAAGCTGCTGCTTTTTCTGCTATGCTAGCGTCACTTGATTTTACTCGTTGCCAAGCTATGTCCGCAAGCTTTTTGTCAGCTATTGATCTATTTTTTGAATCGGCAAACGTGGAATATGCGATATCGTGTTCTTTACAAGCCTGATCTAACTTATTTATGCCAGGATCGCCTCTTTCCAGTCGTTTTTTCAATTTAGTTCCTGGTCCGCAATACTGATAACCTCCCGGTATATGAAATTCGTATGGTAATGCGTCTATTGCTCTATTTACTATGGATCCTACCGGAATTCGTTTTAAAGCTTTACTTAACAGAGAAACCGCTGTGGACGTGATCCCACCTCCTCTCCTTACAGTGTCTCTATATGGACTGATGTACTGGAACGTCATTATTGTCCTTTTATAATCGCAATGTACAACTTATGTGTTACCTCTATGACAAGTTGGACATAAATGAAGTCGTTTATTGTGTTCTTTTATTAAATATCAAAATCACCCCAATCCGATGATCTAAACTTTTTTGTACGAGGGTTGATAAAATAGTTTTGAACAATTTCCCGTTTAATCCAAGTACCTCTCTCAGATTCCAACAAAGGAGTACGACCTGAATGAATACCAATAAGATTGTATACATCAAATAATGCATTTCCTAAAACTTTTACAAGAAAATTAACAGTGACAGCATTATCCACATGTTCAGGGTCTTTAAGGTCTGTTATACGTTTATTATTACAAGTATACACTTTGCTATCCATTTGTGATAATGTGATAGCCTGTCCTACAGTTGCAGCATCATTTGCTTCTCTTCCTTGCGCCATGTTTGTTAATTTTTTATTACTACATATAAAAAACGCATAGTAATTATTTGGATCTAGATGTACTGTTTGTCCTAAGGCAGCCGCGTCTTTATCTGCATGACCCCATGACACATTTGATAACCTTCCATGCCTGCAATCCCAATAAGCGTTTTTGTATGTCAATAAACGAAATTTTTCATTACCTTGAATAAAGTCATCCCCTTGCTTTGATAATACTTCATCTCGTTTTGCAAATCCAGTTGTTTCTTGTTTTAAAGTCTCTTTCATTTGACCCACTGTTGCACCATCAGATGGTGCTGAACCATCTTTTACATTCGCCAAACAATTGCCAAGACAATCGATAACTCCCACATCACGTATGACACAATGATCTTTTATATATTTGAGATTTACAGCATCATTTTCATTTTTTGGATAACCTATATCGTTAATAACAAATTTATAAAAAGAAAATCCATCTTTTGTCTTTTCAGGTATCAAAGAATGTAAATAGCGTCTATTTACGCTGTCTTTTGCATCTTTAGGGTCATCTACGTTGGATATACGTTTATTGTTGGCACTATACGTTTTCCCATTGAATTTTAACGTATTTTTTAATTCAGATGACAAATAACCTTTGTTTATCGCATCACCGTTTTGATTTGGTTTACCAACGTTGATAATTCTATGGTCTTCTGCGTCATATGTGTTATTTTGTAGTTTTAATGTTGGCGATATCTTTTCCTTTAATATTTTTAGATTTATTGCATCGTTTTCATCCGTAGGATCTTTTATGTTTTTTAACCTTTTATTACTCATATCATAATCTCCATCAGGTGTTTGTGGTAAACCAGCACTTCTTTTTAAACTATTGGCATAATATAACCCATCCGAGGAGTAACGTCCGAACTTGTCGACACTCATAGTGCAACTGAATAGTATTCTAGGGAGTAACGCATTTTTATGAGATTACCCCACGGTTTCGGAGTTCATCCACTAAAGCCACCCATTCGTTTTCCAATCCAGTATGACCCGCTTCTTTAGCTTCATGTATTAGTTTCATTCTATCCACCAATTTATTGATATTATTGTAATAAATCACATTTGTGTTATATAGTTTCTTCATTAAACCTGTACCCGTAACGGACTTACTTCTTTTTCTTCGTTCCTGAGCACTTACATCCAAAGTGGATGCCATAAATCTTCGTTTTACAGGTTTTCTTTGTGTTAACGGCATTGTTTGTCTTCTAGTTGGTATTAACTTGGATACAAATTCTTTATATTTTAAAGACTTAGATCTAAAAGGAGGCTGGTCAGGTAAATACTTTCTCCTATATGCATTTGTCTGTTCCAAAATATTTTTATATGCTTCCATGTCTTTTTCTTTCACTACCGATACTGAAGGCTTATTTTCAAATAATAATTCAAATAATCCTTTTGTGCCCTTATACCTTTGATCACCAATGACAATATTATCATGTTCGTCAACGTTTAACGGGCTATTACCTATCATTAAACCGTCTTCTGTTAATCTCGCTCCATAACTATGGTAATTCTTATTAGGAATTGTTCCGAGTAACATTTTTACCATGTATTTCCTTCCTAAAGGTCCTTTGTTATGAATGTTTTCACCCAATAAGCTTATGTTTGACGGACCTTCCCTTGTCTCTTCTTCTTTTTCCTCTTCACTAGCAGTTGATACAACTTCATGTCCTCTTTTGGCTTTTACTTCATATAAATCTTTTATTCCACTATAGTCCGGTGATTCTAGCTCTCTTTCGGGTTCTCCACCGGTAAAACCACTATACGTAGAGGATTCCAGGTCTTCATCACTAAAATCTTCTGATTTTACATTTTCTCTTTCAAACTTCGTAATAGGTGCAATCGCATCTCCTTCCAATACAGGTTTAGCAAATTTTTTGTTTAATTGTTTCAAGGGTTCAGTAATAGGTTTAAAAGTAGATTCAAGGAATTTCTCCCTCTCGCTAATACCTAGTTTCAATGCTCTGTTTTTAGCCCGAATAGAATCACTAAGTGATTTTATTTCTTTTACTAATTTTTCTTGGTTAACCATGTTTGTAGCAAGACGTGTTGTACAACAATGAATGTGTTATACCACGTTTAATGTATTAATATAAATTTATCAAATCCTATCCTGTATCGACCATTGTTTAGCGGTTGTTCCTTCATAATTGTTAGGAACCCATACTTTTCAGCCCAAGCCTTTCCACACAACTCTTTAAATCGTTCAAATGTCATATCCGCATTTACATGATCAAAATATATATGTTTTAGGTTGGTTTCGTCCTGTTTAAATACAATTAACATGTTTGCATTGTCTCTAATAAGTTGTTTAGGTATTTTGCTGTAAGTTTGGCCAATATAAATGCTATCTATGTTGTTATGTCGACCCATAGCGAAGTAATTCCTTATTGTGTTTTGGTTTTCACAAGATACATCGTCGAATATAAACACGGAGAATGGTTTAGCTTCTTGTGGCTGCATGACACTCTCGCTTGCATTAAACTTTAAATATTTAACTTCAGGCACATTAGTCAGTATTTTTTCCAATAATTGATACTTTGGTTGTTGTAGTGATTTTGAAAATACATATAGATTGTTAAATCGTAATCCTTTAGGGTTTGTAATCAAATTGAATACTACATTAGTTTTTCCACAGTTGGAAGGTCCGGTAACCAGACAACGAACGGTGTTTGGTAACAAATTGCCATGCTTCCCACTATTGAATTCTGAATTATCCACTGTGAGTTCATCTATATTATTAATAGTAAAACTCTCTTTTTGTGGTACTATCTCCATCCTTTGTAATGGTTCAACCTAAAATGATTCTCTATCGTTATATCAAATCCTTTTTAGGTATCCAAGAATCTTCCGTCTTATTAAATCCTAACCATCGTACTTTGACCTTATCTTTTTTCCGTTGCAACACCTTTTCAACTAAATATACATCGCCTACTGTTGATTTTAACATTTCATGTCCATAAAACCCTCCTTCAAGCAATTGTCCTTTATTATCTTTTAAAATATATGTCTCAGGTACTGTAGGTTGTACTTTGAATACAGTAAAAACCTCATTGGTCCAATTTGGCAGGTATCTTTTACTGAATACACCTTTATATTTACTTATTCGCACTTTATCACCCACATTAAATTTTTTAGGCTTTAGTTTTTCAACTTTTGGTTTAGTATTCGTTTTTATACGTTTTAATACAAGGTTTTCATTTTTACTAGTTACTTGGTTTGGTTTCATCCCGATAGTCCTATGAAATTTGTTATTGTAATCGTTTATAAGTTTTGGTAACATATCAATCCATATGTGCGATCCTCTGTTGGAAAACATTTTATACATTGCACTTTTTAAAGTTCTGTTGAATCTTTCGATTATTGAGGCTTTTACTTCTGAATTGGTTGAATAATGGTTTATATTGTGTTTTTTCATTAAATTTGCAAATTCCTTATTAAAATATTCTTTTCCATCATCTGTTTGTAAATGTTTAATAGTATGTTTGTCTCTTTGTATAGCTGTTTCCATTGCTTTTGTAACACTTTTGCCACTTTTATCTTTTAGTGGTAAAGCATCTGCCATTTTTGAAAAACAGTTAATAACAGTCAATATGTATTTATATCCTTTATTTTGTTTGCTATAAGGAATCATTTCGATTAAATCCGCTTGATATAAATCATTAATTCCTTTTATCACCGTATTTCTTCGTGGAAACTTTCTTCTTGCAGGTTTATGAAGTTCGTTGACAATTTGTTGCTTCAAGTCCTTCATATTGCAGGTTTCAATGTTTGTTGTATCACATGTATAATCACAATGAATGTTGTTTTAAATATTCACATCATTTATATGGGTCAAGGTCATCCAAACTTGTGTAAAAAAATGGGGAACACGGCGTTGGACTTGCCGTGTTCCCCATTTTTTTACGGAAGGAGAAAGGAATAAGGTCGTAGTTGTAGAAGGACGAAGAATAGGTTACTAGTTGATAGGGTTTAGAGAGTAGTGGCCAAAAGGAAGAGTGTGGATTTTGTCGGGCATAATGTATCTTTTATCATCCCGAGCTGACAACGCTTTTTTAATTTCGGTGACACTGTAGACTTGATGCTTGAAGCTTCGGATATTGTTGAATGTTGCTGATATCGTAGTATCTTCAAACAAACAAGTCTTGTAGTGGTCAAATGTCACGTGTTTTTTCAAATAAGATGTCTTCACTCCTTTTGCTTTCTTCACTGTCGGTGTGTTGTTCTCGTGGTACATCTTAAATGAATACAATTTCGCCATCAGCGCCACTATTTCTTCTAAAGGCATTCCATTTGCTTCATCTTTGAATTTTCCAATTACTTTTTTATATTTTTCATTAAAATTTGGATGGTTTTTCGGATAGTCAGAAAAATCGAAATCTTCTTTGTATGGAAAAGTCCTTAGGTCTTCATACATGTCCAAAGTCTTTATCCAGTAGATAAACGCGTCCGTATCCATGTATGCGACTCCAATGTTTTCCCTTCCGTAATGTTTAACCATTTTGTTATAATGGAAATCATACATCAGGGTTTTACTTATATCCAAAATCGACATACCTATGTATAACGGACGGTCCATGACTATTGTTGTTTTCTTCATACTGACAGCGACTAGATTTTCGTTTATAATCATGGATGTTCCGAAATTTGGTTTTTGCACTAATTTTTCCAATTTCCTAGGATCACTCACTAATTTTACATTTTTGTGTTTTCTTTTGTTCTCCAAGGTCTTCCCAAAGATGGCATTGTTCATTAATTTATAGAAGTCCTTTTCAAATGCTGTTGTCGCTGCAGCTCTTCTTGCAGTGTTGGAATCAATATATGGTTTCAACCAACAAGACTGGGTGAATTCAATTGCTCTATGAATTCTCACTATACGTAGACCCAATTCAAGAGCCTGTTGAACTACCCAGTAGTGAGCCACATAGCGATCCTTATTCTCCAAGGTCATCATCAATTTTGGCCATCTTCCTGTCGGTGAAACTTCAGTCTTGGCTAGGAGAGGCAAGTCGTAGTGATGGTCATGAAGGTGCTCTGGATATTCGAAATCACAGTCCAAAATATAGCCTTTTGGACCATTCTTTGGAATCTGTGAGATGTCTCCAATGGTGGCCGGGTCGATCCATTTGAAGTCAGCGTAGGGAAGCGGATTTGACATTGCCCAACCATAAAGGTTGTTTGCGTCAAAGTAGCCAAGGTAGACCGATGGTTGTTGCTCGTCGAAGCCGGGGATGTACTTGTTGTTGGCTTTGACATGACGTGTTACAGCTTGTGTCAAACCGCCCCGTACACCAGATTCCATCATGAGCACCATATCGATATCCGTTAGAAGTTCCAGTCGACAGTTGGTTGACTTTAGCATAGCTTGCCATGCTAATCCTGGAGATGTGTACGAGTGTAGAGGGTCCAGTCCATAGGCGGAGAAGCAGGTGTTTCGGAATTCTTCCATCACATCGCACAGCAGAGTTACGTCCAATTTTATATAAAAGTCAGAATATTCCCCTAAGGTTTGAATGTTTAGTTGGTTCCAAACATTACAAGCATGATTGTAGTCTTCAACGGAGATTTCACTTTCGTTTAATTTGCTGTTGAAGGCTTCGATCGGTGGTAGACTGGTTTCTTCAAATTTTTCTGTAGATGTTATGTAGTCGTAGGGGAATACTCCTTTACGTAATACTAAGTCCAATTTATCTTCAGGTACAATCTTGCTGGTTTCTTTTAGGTCTTCTCTTCGTAGATTCTCAGACAATCTGCTCAAACTAGATGGCATAAATCTATAAGAGTCTACAAAGCGAAGTTTAATCTTACCTACGGTTTTTGAGAAACTGATGTACTTTTCCAATGTTGTAGCAAGAACATCAATTTTACCATCATCTCTTCCTAACTCTGGAATAATGAAGTGGGAGTCGTAGCCGCTAAGATTGTGTAACACGACAGGGATAAAGTGGGGCAGTTTGTAATTTATATTGCATGAATTACAAGCAGCTCCTCTGTATAAACCTGTCAGGTGATCGTGATCTCTTACTTTTGGATTTTCTTCACTGAAGCTCTTCTCGCATAGATAACATCTTGATGCCATATTGTATTCTTCTTGTTGATTCTCATTCAAAGGTTCCATAGGTACGACATTACCATACAAGCGTTGTACCTTTTCAGCAATGTCATACAACTGGTCTACGAAATACTTAGCGGCTTCTTCACCACGGTAAAGTATTGGAGTGGATGTTAAACCATAGTTTTGCAATTGGTTTTCAGACAAGGTTGATTTCACTATTAGACAAAAACTGTTGGGTTGATGCAACTGATATTTTGTTCTTCTAGTCACTTCACCGTCCGGCAGCTCCTGTGGTACTAACGTAGATTCAAAATCTGCGTAGATGACTACTGGAATCCGATATTGGTGAACTGTTTTGTTAAATTGGATACACGCTCGAGATGGTGGTGGCAGACTAATCTTCACTTCATAATTTTCATTACAAAGCCTTTTGTGTTCTATCAACCACTCTAATCCTCCTTGTCTTATTTCTTTATATGTGAAACAAAAACATCTTTTACACACTGTTAACCTACGCCTCTGTTTTGATAATTGATTTCGAATCAAGGATGCAAAGTCCTTTATCCACACATAATGTGAAATTTCACCCTTAGTGATCAGTAACAAATCAGTGTGGTTTCTTTGCTCAACTTTTACTACCCGCAAAGGATAAACGTTGTTCGAATCATCCAGACCGAAAACATTCACTGAAACGCCAGGATTTTTCTTTTCAAATTTGTCTATGTCTTTCAATGTAACTGGGTAGGTGAGGCCTTGAAAGTTGTAGCGGTGTTCATTTTCGTAATACTCTCTACCAACTCTTTCAGGATGATCTTTAACATACTTGGTTAACATTGCATACTTAAAACATTCATTACCTTCATTTTGCACATTCCTACACGATTTAGTGTTTTGGATTTTCTTTGGTAAAGGGATAAAACTACTACCCCTTAAACCATATCCATGCTTGTGAACCCTTACATCCATACCTTCAATTGATGACAAAGTCCATCCAGATCCTCTTCCTTCATGTTCTTGAAGTTTTGTTATAAGTTCTTCCAAGCATTCTTCAATAATATCATCGATGTTGGAGGTGAAGGTAAGGGTTCGGTTTTTGGTAATGAACGCTCTCAATGCTGTTTCACCATCAGTATTGTTAAACATAGCCTCTAACACCATTCCAAATTTAATAAAATTTAATCTTTGTAGTTCTTCCCTCAAGGTTCCACCAACAAGTTCCTTAGCCTGGGTTATAAATGTTTCCAGTTCCAATTGAACATTATTAATTTTAAAATGTGTTACAACTCGTCCTGGCAAGGCCGTGGTGCGCAGTTGTTTCACATCTTCTAGTTCTTCTTCAGTGTCCTCTTCTTCAGTGTCTTCTTCTTCAAAAGGTCTTCTAGCAGTAGATGGTCCAGCACCAGCAAATTGGATCACACTAGGTCTTCTTCTTTGCATTTGCTGTAGATAGCTGTCCCAGTAGTCCGTCTGCTTCTGGTGCTCTTCCAAAAACCGGTCAATTGAGTCTAAGTCTATTTCATCCATGGTAATATCTTCTTTTCTATCTTCGTCTTCATGTAATTCTCTGTGTATGGTGAAAAGATCTTCGTCTTGAAAGATTTCCCCACAAATGTCGCAAAGAGCCATTTCAAACAGTTTGGCTTTGAATGCACACTCTGTGAATGTCCACGCAATAATGAGCAGCGCACTCCACCGGGACCCTTTATATCCGAGGCAGATAGGTGGGGAAAGTGACGTCATATGGAAACAGGTTATCACTCATGTGCTAAATTTAGCCTTTACACAACCGTTTGTAATACATTTATCAGTAGGCTTGATAAATTGATGATATTTGGTCTAGATTCAATAATTTGTACAAGTTTTTTCAAAGACGTCTGTTTGAGCAAGTTTATGTAGGTCAAGGTCATTTGGAATTATTATTTTGAGCGGGGGATAAAGCACTAAGCAGCATCATTTACTACAAAGTGCTCTATCCCCCGCTCACATTCTTTTTTAACTTTTTGTTTAAACTTTTTTACAAGGGTGAAACATCACCATCAGAGTCGGAATCATCCTCATCACGGAATAGGCAGCGATGACAATACATAATTCTTCTGGCAACTAACATCCTATCCATTGGACGATGGGGAGTGTCTTGTTCTTGTTCTTCTTCTTCGATTTCCAATTGGAATTCCATTTCCGACTCAGATGACGACTCTAATGTTTCGTAGGCGTGCAAGTCCACCTCATTGTCCGTTGAACCAGCTTCGTCAGAGTCCGTTTCAATATCCATTATCTCTTCCTCCTCCTCTTCTTGATCAACCGCAGGTAGTTGGTCCTCTACTTCTATAATTTCTAGAGGTATTACCTCCAGAATAGAGACAATTCTGTTGCGATGGAACACGGTGTTGTCAAGTGGAGCCATGGTATGGAAGTGTTGTATCCATCCAATTTGCTTACCCTTTTTATACCCCCACCAACTATACAATTTATGTGGGTCAAGGTCACGTAAAGATACCCTTTGAGCGGGGGATAGACCACTAAGCAGCATGCTAGTCCATTGCCGCAAAGTGATCTATCCCCCGCTCTGTTCTACAAAAACCTCAATCAAGTCCAAGTCCAAGTCCTGTTTAACACATTTTATTCTAATTCCATATCCAATTTAAAAATTTCAATTTCACATGGTTTACATTCCTGATGTATCAAACACTCCAGCTCCCTAAACATATCGTCCAGTTCGTCCAAATTATGATGTCCTACTTTTAACACATGAAGGTGGTTCATGCTTTGCATTGTAGCATGACCATCAACAAACAAGTTTCTTTTCCACGCTAACATAAATTGGCAGTTTTCTTGAAAGATTTTTCTCACCAAACAATCATACACAGCCGTCAACATGTCTCTACAATCTTCATAGTGTACCATCACAGAATACCTGTCCAAGTTAGCACCAAGCAGCGATCCACTCATTGTTTCTAGCGTTCCACTGGAAGGTCCAAAGCAGAATGAAGTCGAGATGTATAGACCCCCTCTTTTATACCAGTTAACCGGTTGTCCTTGCTGTAAAGTGGGTCAAGGTCATCCAATGCTACCCTTTGAGCGGGGGATAGACCACTAAGCAGCATGCTAGTCCATTGCCGCAAAGTAGTCTATCCCCCGCTTTGTATTCTACACACACACATGTCCATGTCCAAGTCTTTCATTACATACCCAATATATATTCAGTTCCTTCATCATCACTATCACTCATCACTGCTTCCACAAACTCCACAGGATTAAAGTTAAATTGTTTCAATTGTTCTTTTAAGTTTTCAATTTGTTGGTCCTTTACTTCTAAAACACTGTGAAGGTGTGATATGTAGTCCGCTGCCTCGTTGATGCTTGCTACTCTCGGATCGCCTAACTTCAAGCTGGGAACTACACCCTGCAGCCTGAAGTACGCCATACGCCTTTCTTGCTCCTGCCGTTGACCAGGACTGAGCAAGCCTTGTCCGTCTTGGCTTACCTCCAGCAAGGTCCGTAGCATCGGAGCTTTGCAGGCGTTTGCCCGAGCAACAGTTATGCTGTGGAATGGTCGAGCAGGTCCACGAGTAGCAGGCAGAACGTTGGCAGCACGCCTTCTTGAAGAAGAAGAGGAAGCCTGAGAAGTTTTGGAGTTGAAAGCCATGTTACAGTGCTGTATTCAGCTAAGCGGTACAAAGCAGAATAACCAAACTGCACGTTAATACCCGTATATATACACTTATCAGTGGTGGGGGTACTAGCTAGCCTTGGTAAAGTGGGTCAAGGCCATCCAAAAACATTACCAGAACGGGGGATAGATCACTAAGTGGCATGTTAGTCCATTGCCACAGAGTGATCTATCCCCCGCTCTGTATTCCGCATTCACACACACATTCATACAAACACGCAAGTCCCAGTCCGAGTCTTTACCCACACCTATCCACTCTCATCCTCACTATCATCACTATCATCTAACAATCTGTCACACTTCATAATTAGTTTTTCCCATTCTTTCCGGATCAAAAGTATTTCACTGTGTGCACTCTCCAACAACCTCTTCTTTTCCTCTAACAACCTGTTTTTTTCCTCTATCAATACGTTACAACCTTTAATATATCTTATAGCAGCTCTAACAGTGTCTTCCTGTGAAGATGCACCAACCACTACACCTGGCACTACCTGCTGGAGTTCTTCATACAAGCTAGACTCTCTTCTGGAGGCTCCACTGCTGCACAACTCCGTCTTGCTCGGAGTGAATCCGAAGAACCGAACGCGACTCTTTGACAGGCGGCCCCGCCGGATCGGTCCAGAGCTTGAGCCAGAGTTGGATGCGGTCGGGCCAGAGGTAGAGGCTGGAATGTTCATGGCTGACATGGTAGTATTCAGCTAAACAGTGTAAAGCAGAATGAGAAGACGGTTGATCACCACTCCTATATATACCCATTTTTAGTGGTGGGGATAACACGGGGAGTGGGGGGGGGGGGGGGTTGAAAGAAATTTTGCTTAGTCTTCCCGGTCATCAGTTTTACATACCTTTAGCACACCCATTATTTTGGTTTCTTCTATAACTTTACACACCTCAAAC
>JAQYXR010001837.1:0-23102 GCA_030545055.2 Neoaliturus tenellus | reverse complement strand
ACATTCGTTTAAAGCCTTGTACTGAAAATAGGATTTCTGGAACGCGCACAGGAACACAAAACTTCACGTACCAGGAGACGACGCCAGAAGTAATTGCACCGGAATAATAGGAACAAGTCCCGGAAACCCAATTTTGGTACAAATTATGATTGATGCTTTTCACCAAGACGTAAAACTAGCCTTTGTCTTTTTTTTGTTTATATTTAACTTTTTAAACAGTCAAAACAGCTGATTTAAAATTATAACAATAAATGGCGAAGAAAGACTACCGTCCGTAGTGGGCAAATCGAGAGTTTAAAGAGAGTTAGGGAAGGCAAATTTTGAGAGACGAAAAATCAGCTGATTTTTTTCTCTTGCTTTAAATTAAAGCTTGGGAAACAGTTATTTTCTTGGATTACAGCTGCAATGGAAAATAGCTACTTTCTGGAAGTAATGGAAAAAATTAACAAAATCTCACTATTAACATTGGATTTTATATTGTACTAGCTTTTACTCTCGGGTTCACTCGCACTCTAGCTATTTAAGAATTAGCAGAGATCATTACAGTAGAAATCTGCTAGCTAGCATTGGAAATGTTCATTGAATTTGCTCCTTAGCAACCAATAAATAGATAAAATCAATATTCAACTTTTTTATACATCGTTTTTTATCTTCCGTAAAAATAATTATTTTAAAATAAAAAGTATCCAAAGTTACTTTTGATACCTCCAAGAATATGTGTAAAAAGTTTCATGATAATTGATTCTTTCTCGTATTTCTCGCTTGAATGTCTTACAAACAACAGGACATTCACATTAATTATAATATTAGTAGAAAGTAGGATACTCACTCATTCAACTAAGTGACAAAAATTAATATTTATTACTAATAATTAATTATTATACATAATATTAGATTACTAAGGTTACAGTGCCTTATTTTCCTCATTTGTTCCACGACGAAAAGCAATATTTTAAAAACTTATTTTAAAACGTTAAATCGTTTGGTGGGTGTAAAATAGATAAAAATTACGTTGCGAACAAGTGTTTTTAACAATATTATTGTAACAAGTAAATTGTATTGAAAATTTTACTATCAGAAGAGCTTTAGCACGTGCGACAATTTGTCAGTTAATAGATTTTACCACACAATAATTTTCACACACTGCTCCATTCGGTGCACGATGTGGGTTGACAGATGGTGCGCTCAAAAGGAAATTGACACGCTTATTGAGTTTGTCGCAACCGAAGTAGTTCTTTCCCCTGTAATCATCTGCTGGGTGATTCGTCTCACTTGAAACAAACTTCCAAATCACAACCTTTTGCAATGTTATTGTGCCGTTGGCAACTTTATATTTTATTAAGAAAAATAACTGTTACCTTAAGTTTTTCAATTTTTTGGGCCTTACAAAACTTTCATCCCTATTTAATACAAATTATTTATCTTAATCTCCTCTATTGGAATTTCTAATAAACAATGTCTTATTCACACACCATTTATCAATCTACATAGTACGATATATTAGGTATCATCAGTGTTTGTATGTGACGCATTTGAAGTGAGGCATATTACCTGTCAACCCCTACCTCATGAGAGAGCTACTTTGGCTGTCGCAAACTTAATGGTAATGATGAAAACTTATCTTCTAAAACCAACATATCAATACAAGCAAAGTCAATTATGTTTGAGTTTCACTGTGTTATTCAAACTTTATCATTGACATTAGGAATTGCATTACAATTATTCTTTTAAATTAAATGTTCGATAATGGATTCTACAGTACAGTAACCTTCACATATTGCACAAGTGCATTGCACGATGAGGGTTGACAAAAAAAGCAAGGTAAATACGAGTAGTTGTGATAGCAACCCTAACACTCTTTATCAGCTTCTAAACCGGTTGCCATCAGTTTTAAAATAAACCTTTGGAACACATAATGACTTTATTTTATCAAAATTTTATTGAAGTAACGCATTACAAATTCTTTGAAATATATGTTTTGTAAACTTGTTTTCTTGTCCCATATTATTAGATTAGACATGCATTTACTAAATAAATGTTTATAGGTATAGAATTTTGTAACTTTGGATGATGGATCTTAAATTAATGTCTTTTATAATCTAACTAACTTAGAATGGATGTTTCTGAGTCAACTTAAACTTGATTCTAACAATAGATAAGCCTTAATGCGTTGAATTTAATTTATGTTTGTTAGAGGTCTGTGAAGAAGTTAGTAAGAATTAACTTCTTAAAAATATTAAAACTATTTAGTTCAAGCTCCGAATAATTTTCAGAGTTATAAATTATTGTAGTTAATAAACTGCCAATTAATAAATGAAATGAGAACAAATTACTGCATTTAAAAATCTCCCTTACATTAGCCTTTTTTTAAGGAAAGGCGGAAAAATGCATTACTCACACAGGTGGCCAGCCTGTAGTGTGGGGCTCCCCTAAAAAACGGGTTTACCCACTAAAAAACCTCCTCTACTCTTTAGGAATCTAACCTGGAATTGTTTATAACATTACGTCAGGCTAGGCCTAAATTTGGCTTACGACCGTGAGGCTCACTCCTTATCCAGCCACTCGGTCAAGGGATCTGGGCCACTTCGCGGTCCAGATCGGTTTTCTTTTCCAGGATGATGCCCCGGACGAACTGTGACAAACAATCCCAGTTGCCCTCATCCTCCAAAATCTTTTGGCAGACCGAGTCCACCGAAAATGCACCAAAGATTTGTGTGGCCTCCAGGCGGGGCCCTTCCCAACGGGGACAGTGGAAGAAAGTGTGTTCCGCATCGTCGGGAACACCCGGGCAATAAATGCAGTCCGGTGAACCGGTCTTTCCCATCTGGTTCAGGTACGACCGAAAGTAGCCGTGACCTGTCAAAAATTGGGTCAGGTAGTAGTCCACCTCTCCATGCCGCCGTTCCACCCATGGTTGGACCTGCTTGATAAGTCGCGCAGTCCATCGTCCTCGGGTGTCGTGCTCCCAGCTGTGTTGCCACTGCTGGAAGGTTCGGGAGCGCTCTTCTGTTCTTGCCGTGTCCTTGCCGATCTCGCCTTGTCTCTGATAAATCGCTCTCCTCTCCCCTGCCAAGAGCTTGACAGGGATGACTCCGGCGACCACCAGGACGGCAGGCTCGGACACTGTCCGGTAGGCGGAACACATCCGGAGCGCAGCTTGACGCTGAACCCGGGCAAGTCGCAACCTGTAGCAATCCTTTTCTAGATCGCCTGCCCACACCTCTGTCCCGTAAAGGAGCACGGACTGGACCTCGGAGATCAACAGACGTCTTCTGCTGGATCGGGGACCCCCGACATTGGCCATAAGCCTACTAAGGTAAGTGACTACCTTAGCGGCCTTGCCTGCCGCACGGAAGATCTGATCCCTCCAGCTTAACTTGGTGTCCACCATAACCCCGAGGTATGTGGCGGCACGGGTTGATGTGACCACCTCCCTTTCCACTCAAAACGGGACGACGGTGTCGATCCTCTTCTTCGTGAGAATCACGATCTCCGTCTTACGGAGAGCAAGCGAGAGACCGTGATCGGACATCCAGTTGTTGACCACCCGCATGACTCGGTTCAACTTCAGTTGGGCCAGCTCAACGTTGCGTGCAGGAATGAGAGCTGCAACGTCATCGGCATACCCAACCAAAGTGGTTTCCTCAGGCATCTCAGACCTCAGGAGGCTGTCATAGGCAACGTTCCATAGATCCGGGCCGAGTATTGAACCTTGTGCGGCACCAGAAGTGACTTCCATCGTCCGCGTTCCGTCCCTCGTGTCATAAATCAGGCTTCGAGAGCGTAGATAATCCTCGATGAGCCGCAACAGGTATGCAGGAATACGAAAGGTGTTGTGAAGCGCATCCAACATATCAACCCACCACGCCGAGTTGAAGGCATTCTTGACATCAAGCGTAACAAGAAGCACTACTCGGCGGGAGAAATGGTTGTGGCTCTCGGCTCTCTCCACGGCTCTCTGAACTTCGGTGACAGCGTCGATCGTTGACCGTCCCTTTCTGAAGCCGTACTGACGAGGGCATAAGTCCCCGGCAGCTTCCACGGCAGAAGTCAGGCGGGAACGGATCAGCTTCTCGAACACCTTCCCAGGCGTGTCCAACAAGCAGAGAGGCCTGTGGGACGACGGAAGCTCGGGATCACCTTTGCCCTTGCTGATCAGTACAAGCCTGGGGGTTTTCCAGGGAGCAGGAAACACCCCTTGAACCAAACAGGCATTGTACATTCTTAACAACAAATCAGCGTTGATTGAAAATACTTTCTTTAAAGCCTCACTGGTAATCCCGTCCGGGCCAGGAGCCTTGTTGCTCTTCAGGGAGAGAACGGAGGTTTCCAGCTCCTCGAAAGTGAAGAGTGGAACGTCCTCTACCCGTCCGAAGTCAACCGGCGGTCGCTGTGGATGTTCAGGAAACAACGCAGCGACGATCCTCCCCATGGTGGCGCCCTCCATGATGGAAGGTGGAGAGCGGGTGCCGAGTTTCTGTGTTACAAGTTTGTAACCCAGGCCCCACGGGTCGGAGTCAACGTCGTCACGAAGTCTCCTCCAGCTATTCGCCTTGCTCCTGTTGATCGTCTATCGGAGAGATTTTCTCGCAGCTTTATAGGCCTCCAACTTACGAACTCTGTCTGCGGGAATTCTCGCTCTTGTGGTGGCTCGCCTAGTTCTTAAACATGCTCTTCTGAGTTCCGCAATCTCTTCAGTCCACCAGTAAACAGGTAGTTTGTCGTGTCGGGGTTTCCTTTGTGGCATAGACTGGTCGCAGGCCGAGACGATCAGTTCCATCGTGGATGTTACTAGTGCCTCGGCCCTAGCCTAACCAAGGATTCCCCTGCGCTCCCCGAGAGATGGCTTCGGTGAACTTGACCACGTCCAGTTTGTTGGTGTTCCACCGGCGTGGCCCTTCCCGAGATGCGGAAACTCGACGATTTGCCTGATCATGCAGGTCAAAAACGACGTATTTGTGGTCGCTACCCGTGTCCACAACCCTCCAGCAAGAGATCATCGGAAGGAGCGACTCAGACGCAAAGTGACGTCGGGGATCGTGCCTCTCTGCCCGGGCGCCGAAAAGTAGGTGTGTCGCCCTGGTTGAGGACGACAAGACCGAACCTGGCGATGAAATCCAGGATGTATTTCCCCCGGGAGCTGGTAGAGGGCATTCCCCACTCGACGGCCCTGGCGTTGAAATCGCCACCAACGACGACATGCCCGGTGGTGCCGAGAACGCACTCCTCTAGACTGTCTATCTTGTCGCGGAAGTCCTGGACGGCCTCGTTGGGGGTGAGGTAGAAACTGAAGATAGTCACGTCCCTACACCTAATCCAGGCGAATCCTCGGCCGCGGCCATGACTCCGCACTAAGACATCCTGCGTGTTACGTGCCCAAAATGCAGCAGTACCGAGGCTGTCGGAGATCCAAGTGTTTGGGTCTCTGACCCGATACTGTTTGCTGATAAGGAGCGCGTCAGCACCAAGTTCTCGGGCGAGCTGATCTAGAAGGTTATCAGCTCCCCAGGATCTATGAAGATTGGCCTGGAGGATGCGAATTACTGGCCGCTGCCTTTTGCCTGTTCAAGTGCGGCTCTGAAGGCACCGCACTGACCAGACCCGGGTAAGTGACCGAGGGCACTGGAGCCTAAATCCTTGCAGTGGAAGCAGGATGGGCTCGAGGAATATTCATTGCGTTTGTGGCCCTGACTTCCACACTGGAAGCAGTTGGCACTCCTGTCGGGCCCTTTACAGTTTCGGGAGGAGTGGCCGAAACCGAGATAGCGGAAGCATCTCGAAACTACTACAATCCGTTTGAGCCTGCAACTGACCCAACCGACTCTAAGGTGCTGAAGGCTAAGCAGCTTATTGGCGTGCTTTTCGCCCATCTCAGCAACAGCCATCCGGAGTTGACTTCGGTTAGGCTTTGTCAGCCATACCCTCACTCCATCAGCCGGTATCTCCGGGAGTGCCACCTGGATCGCACGGGTCACCTCCTCTTCGGTGGAGAGTTCATCAAGGTCCCGAATCTCGACCGAGCACTTCGGTTCTAGGGCCTTGATTGGGCCTTTGTCCCCAAGTGCAGTCTTGATGGAAGCGGCAAAACCAGTCTTGTCACTCGACTTCCCCAGTTCGAGGAGGGCATCCCCGTTCTAGGTTCGCCGAATAGACTTGATAACGGTGTCGGTCTCTTCCTTTTTGGCCTGCGATTTTGTTACATTAGCCTTACATATCCGATAAAATAAAATTATAAACTTATACCAAAACTTGTATATTGTGCAATATAATAATACAACAACCACATTGCAATTATTATGCATTATAATTGGTCAGGTATGGAAATATAATGAAGGGCATCCATTCCCTTTAATTCGACACCACCTGTGCACTTGGAGTCTGACATGTTTTATGAAAAATATCTTGTCCAGTGGCACGGTCGTGTCACGTCGCCAAGTCCCACCCAACCAAACAGACGACGCGTGCCTATATAGACACGAAGCAGAATACGGCTAATTTTCACTTCTCAAAAAGGCACAAAAAGGACGCAATTAACCCATTTTTCGTTTTCTATCCGTTTAACCGGGTCAATAAACACCAAAAATCACCAAGCTTACTTTAAAAACCCCAAATGAAGTAAAATATATGCGTTCATAAGTAGCCTAAAAAATGTTAGAAATGTGGTTTCCTACGCACAACAAACTATTTAAATTTTTAAGCAAAGCTACAGCCTTTATCACTGATGGGAATCACACGAAACTTTGTAGGAATCATTTTTTTTTTGTATTTGTACGTAGTACAAACCTTTGTGTACAAAGATCGAGTTCATTCACTTTAAATATCACAAAATAAAACAGATATGAGATTTCTTCAATCATTTTGTTTACATTTCATAAATTTAAAAGGTAAACAAAGCAAACATTTGACATTATAATTTTAATTCGTTGTTTAAACCAAGCCAAAACATCTGCTATCATATTCATTGATTTGATCAGATTACACTTATAGATTGTGTCAAGGCAATTGCCTTGGATTGTGTTATACAGAAAATTGTTTTTCTTAAAATGGTGTTATCTATCGACCAAGCCAAAAAGATCATTTGAATTATCTGTATAACTGTTAAAAAAAAAATATTGTTATCTTTAGGACTGGAGAACTGTTATTATTCTCACTGTTGTAAATTTGTTGTTACAACAGTGTAATTTTTCTTTGGTTAAGTTACAACCCGAAAATTAACAGCAATCTCAATAAAAACACACAAAACTAAACCAACTAGGAAGACTGTATCTTCAAAACGCCGTTTTAAGAGAAATTTGTCTTTGTAAATATTGTTAGCTGTGGAATGCACAAAAGAAACAAATACATGAAGACATAAAATATTGATCCAAACCAATGAAGAAGTGACTATACGGTGCCAAATAAGATTAATTAATTATCCTCTTCCACCTATACGTACGTGCATTAGTTGCTATGTTAACTTCTCAGTGACAACTGAACCGATTTTCAAGATTGATGTGTCAAAAAAGGAATTATGTTATATTTGCCAATTCTTCATCAAATTAAAAGGCGTAATTTCTCATCGAGCTATGCCCTATTTCGCTTGGAATGTTTGGTTTTGACCAACTCATTTGTTGGGCAGGCAAAAATCGCGGTATAGGTCGCCCCCCTTATGACAGAAAACTGATATCCTCATAAAAATTCTATTTTTGGGCAGTGTTGATGTACTAAGCTTTAATGCTAGTATTCAGAAAACGCATGGTAAGCGTTCTTATTGTACTCCCTGAAAAATTCTGATAGGGAAATGTTTGAACTAGAAAATGTTGTCGTTTCATAAATTTCAATGTACATAGGTTGCTGCAAGGAGTAATTAATTTTAAAAAATCCCAATATGCTATCATTCTAATTTAATTGAATGTTTGGAGATTGACTGGTGTTTATATTAGACATGGACCAATCCTTAAAACAGATTACTATTTTGGCACTGATACGATAAAAATCGTATACGTAGCAATATTGCTTCATCCATTCTTTTAATCAGATGTGCAATATTAAATATTTATAGCTTAAATTCCTCTTTAACGCTTCACATACAGAACACAAAACGGCTATGAAGCAAACCTGTAGTAGAAATCAGTTAATCTTAGGTTGTCTTTACTCAAAGATAGTTATATGTAGTCTGAAAATTACACTTGCAGTTATTCAGGGAGTAAAAGTACCGTACATTTTCTTAACACTGCCAGATTAAGCAATAAAATTTGGTACATTAACACGACACAAACTTATGCATTTAACAATCTTTGATTTATATCTCGATACTAAAGATGAATTCGAAGGGGGTGACCAAGATTAAAGACACCTTCAAATTAATACCTCCTGTCACTTCCCTTACGAATCACGGGTATTCAGCATGGATCCATAAATTAGTATTTTAATCTCTAAATGCAGCTAAATAGCTAAAAAAAAAACAACCGTATAAACGACAGCAGTGTTCCTCTGTATAAACTCCAGACAAACGAATACAAACATAGGGTTCCGTTTAACTTTAAAGCTTTTAATTAAATCTGTTTTCCTACTTAAAGATTTTATTAACCTAAATGGCCAAATATGATACAAAATAATGATATCATACAAAAAAACACAAAGTCTTAAGGGGTTGCAAAGTCCTAAAAAGGTATGATATCAAAATTTGTTCCAAGTCAGTGACATTGGTTTTAGAATAGCTACTTGACAAATTGATTAGATTTTAATGCTTGGTAAACATTCTGTAAAACATTATTGTTTTATCCTTAAATCGTACTTGGCCAGCAGATGTATTAGCAAAGTTAGGCCTATTTACTAACGGGGATATATTACGATGAATAGGGAAATTCTGAATTTACATACAGTTAATACAAAATAAAATACAATAAAACACATCAGCTGGCCAAGTACAATTTCTAGATAAAACAATAATGTTTTACAGAATGTTTACCGGCATTAAAAAATCCAATCAATTTGTCAAGTAGCTATTCTAAAACCAATGTCATTGACTTGGAACAAATTTTGATATCATACCTTTTTATGACTTGGCAACCCCTCAACACTTTGTGTTTTTGGGTATGATTAATAGTAGTCATCTAAAGATACTGAAGCTAAGATCAAACATTTTTATGTTTTTTAACTTATTTTTAATATATTTTAGTTTAATATACTACCGTTTCGACACCATAGTAAGGGTATCGAAATAATGAAAAAATAATGAAATAACACCCAAAACCTTTTTCTATTAATAAAGATGGTATATTTAAGCAAACAAAATACTAAGAACAGTTAAATATTCCTTTAAAAATGTGATTAAATTAATGATTTTAAAATTTATTTTCACTTGATAAAAAGAAATCAAAACCACAGTTTCCAACATATTTCTTTGCTGGGACTGAAACAGCAGCCAAGAGGATCGAAGAAGTCATTAGGCCAATTTATTTTAAACTATAGATTTAAAATTATATTTTATTAAACATTTTTCACGAACTACATAAATAGGTTACTACTGTTAGATAATATACAAGATTAAAAAAATCTTAAAGACTTACAAATTTTAAAAATAGTAAATTAGATTTTTTTACTATTACACCATAACAATGAAAAGTATAACTTTTCACTAATGGAATAAAAAGTCCACTGATATTGCTTAATTTGTTTCTGTTAGTATCTAAAAATACATTCGTAAAAAGCGTAACTTCCCAAATGCTGGTTGTAATTGAATGATATATATTATTAACACCATGAAATGATTGTGTAAATATTCTAACTATAAAAAGATTCTTTGATAAAAATTCTAAGCAAGTTTTATATTTATTTGGTTGTAGGATAAACTGTCACACTACAATATGGAAGAATTTTGAGTAGTCAATAAGAATCAAATTTCCGTTATTTTAATGTAAACTGAATTTCGCCAATATAACACTGAAAAATTATTGAACAGCGCTCATCGACAGTTAAGTTAGAGTATGCCGAAAATATATCCAATGAAAAAAAAAATCTATCTATATATATAATACGTGATGCCCTTTTTTTGTTAACACTACTCCTCCCTTATTTCTGGACCAATTTTAAAGTTTGAGGTGTCAAAAGAATGGTCTCAGTTCGTAGTTTTGCAATAAGGTTTTGGATTTTTGATATTTTAATTCTGAAGCCCACGGGAAGCCCTTAAAGTTCGTATTTTGTCCATAAGATTAACATGGGGAACAATTTATATTGAATTGCTAAATAAAACAGCTGTTGATAGTTAAACAAACAAACAAATATGTTAAAATCTGAATAGAAGCAAATTCAACTGGTACTGAAATATCAACATAATTTCATACTTTAATACGAGGAGTGTCTAATCTGAGCTTTTAACCTTTTCTCAAAATGTAGCTGGTAGATTTTGCTTTAAAGTTTTACTAACGCGTATTTGGGCACAAAAATAAATTTTGTTACTTAACCCTAGAATAATTCATTTTTGTTTACGAAAACAATTTTATAAATTGAAATTTTTGACATGGGTCTTATTGGTCGTCCGACTGGTATGGAAACAATAATGAAAGGTAACAAATAGTAAAATAGATCACTAAATTTTTATGAATGGGTTTTCAAACTGCTATAAACTATAAGGAAAAGGGATAGTTCGTTGTAAGTGTAATAACCTTTTTATTTACTATTGTGGTATAAACATGTTTTAAGCAGAACGCTACACATATTATTCATTACACATAAAATTACTATAGAAACCAATAACACAAACATGAATCTCAGAAAAAGTAATAAAATTTCAGCCATTTATCATAGAACATCTTTTTATGAAAATCATAATAAATATAACTATACAAAAATTCACAATAACCTTCCTACTGAAATGAAGAATATGAATTCAGACACAAACACATTTAAGAAGAAATTAAGAATATATATTATTGACAAGAGCATTTATTCAATGGAAAACTTTTACGATATAAAATAAGAAATTATGAATTTTAAATTAATTTTATGTATTATAGATAAGTTTATGATGTATAGGCTAATGCAATTTCTAAATTGTCAGCCAAATAAATGTTGATTGATTGATTGATTAAAAAACCTGTGTAAAAGACAACATTTACAAGTTTTTTTTACCTCCAGTATAGAAAACAAGCTTATTACAAAAATGGTTTTTATAAAGAGAAATTTTAACCAAAATAAAAATGCCACTAAACACAAAATGGACCACACCAACAAAGATGTAGATTCACTTAATTTTTGTGATTTCTTTATTTAAATTTTGTAATGTCATGGAAAGTTAAGTTAAAGAGGATTTAGACATAAATAGTAATGTGGACTCATTCACTATGTCATTGACTAAATCATACAGTAGTACTACAAAAACAGCCGCAGTGAGTGCTGCATAACAATAACTCATACTGGACCTTGGAGTAATGGTATGTTGATTTTTATTCTGTTGTCATTTACGTTTTATGTTTGATGGACTATGTGGATCCAACATCAAATCTGTGAATTTATTCTAAGGGCTTATACAAAGGCCCTAAGACATATCGGCAAAAGAACAACTACGTAATCTTGGCTAATTCAGACCTAAAAGAACGAGCATCATATCTCAACACTATCACATTGGGAAGTTGGAAAATTGGTAATGAAGATCGATCGATGAAACACCAATAATGTTCTATCTGATTTTCACTATAATGAAATTTTTTTCAAAGTATTGGAGCAAAGTTTGATCACCAGGTACCCTAATAAATGCAGCGCATTGTGCTGCACAGGCCCCCTAGTACAATAAAATACTGTAAAATACTATAATTAGAGAACGTTGAATAAATGTTTGAAAACAAATCAATTGTATAATAATTACATCTTTATTTTTCTGAGTTCCTGTTAATGTAAGAGTAAATATTTATCCCCCAAATATGAACTTATGAAAGGAAACAAAGTAATGTGCGAATGTTTATACTTGTATCCCTGTTTCAGTAAAGTACAAGATGTCCTAATAAAATAGAATATAATCCCATAGTCTAATATTTTTAGAAAAATAATATTTTTACTATATTTTTATGCATGTATGTATGAAAATTTTTACTAGCCAAATAGGTTTTAGGATCTTTATACAGTACTTTATTACTATATGGTTACAATATTAGTATTTATACAAAAAAGCAAAGTACACGATTATTATTTGAAGTTATTGTAAAGAAACATGGTACGGTATACTCTATTTAAGTTAGTAATTGAAATGGTTAAATAATATTAGTTTAAAAATTGCTTTAAATTTAAATGTAGTTAATAATTTAAATGCTACACTATATCTGGCATGAACATTTTTTGTGAAACTGAGGAATCTGGTCGGAAGCCAATTCCTCTTGTACCCCCTACTCAGCGAACGCACCTTCACTTCTTAAGACGACAACGCCCTTCATATAAATACAATATTTCAACGATATTCACGTTACATTTGAAATAATGTCTCAAAATTGTCATGATTACAATTTATGTTTAGTGCTGCTCATGTTGAATCATCTATTATTATTATTTAATACTAATTAATGATTACTAGAAGTTCATGATTTTTAATACATGTTATAGCACTATTTAAAAAGAAAAAAATCTTAGCTCTAAAATATAAAAGAACATTTTTTAAAGAAATTTTTTAGGGGAAAAGAGGAATTTTGAATTACTGAGTTCAAATATAGATCTGTATTCAGTAATTTAATATATGGAAATTAAATTTAAGTTATTCTCACTTTAAATATATAACTTCCTTAAATGTTAATAAGTAGTTTGTGTTTGGCCTAAATATTTACATGAAGTACATATAGAATTGTTTCCACTTGAATATTTAATTAATATTTAAAAAAATATAACAGACTTCAATCTGATTTTACTTTATTATGAAAATAACTAATTTTAACTTAATCTTTCGATTATGTAATATGTCAACTTCTTTCAGTAAATTCTGATAATTATCAATAAAAAGTGCCTATAAGTAAATTTACAGACTATAAGCAATACCAATTAAATCATAGCAATACAAATAGGCAATATCCTCCTATTAATACACAATAAATAGCGATAAACTCTTTTAATAAAACATGATTTACTTTGCCAAAATTTACTTAAGCGTTAAATCTGGCAAGTTATCAAAAAGTGGGCTGTGAACATAGTAAATTAAATCCCCGGGGAAACTAGTTTAATTAAACTTATATCACAAACACGGAGCCGTTCTTTACTTGGGCTGGTCTGCCTAGGTATTTAATGATAAATATTTGTCGTGCATTGTCTAGAACTGTTATTGTATGAAAATATATTTCATATTTGTTTATCATAATTAGAAATTTAACTTTCAAACATCGTTATAAGTTTTAACAGTAAGAAACAAAGTACCATTTATAAGATTAATTTTATTATATCAGATTACTTCTATCTTAGACAAGTACAAACTTTTACAACTTGTAAAATTAATGAATAATATTGCATTATCATTATTCACATAACAATTACGTTTTCTTATCAATAAATCGTTTAATAAGTGCATCTACTGGATCAGTAGTTGGAGCCAAATGTAGTTGAATAGGTAGGTAATGAAAAGAAATATTTGAGATATTAAGGTCCAAATATTTCAAACTTCGTATACATATTGCGACTTAACTTATTACAACTTAAAACCACTAGCTACTTGAACTTAATTATTTTAGTATAAAAGATGCCTGCAAAACTTTTAAGATTAAAATATATTTTAACTATGTATACAATCCAAAATATACAAAAATAAGAGGTAACTTTTATACATATCGATTTACCATTTAAAAGCATGAGTTTGGGGGAAGGGGTTGAAAATGTTGACAATTCGAGTGTCCTGTTAGAGGGTATATATGAGATGCTGTAGTTATATTTTATGCCATATAGGTTGGGGTGGAGATGGCGATAGTGTTGGCGTTAGGGTGAAGTGAATTTGCGCATAAAATTAAAATTAAAAGTTAGTTCAAAATTGAAATTCGTCGGTGTTAACGAAACTCTAACAGTTGAAGAAAAATTAAGAGTTAGTTTAAAATTGAAATTCAAACTTATAACTGAGATGCGGAAAATATGTCAAGGTCATCCAGAGTAAGTTTTAAAAAATTCTATCCAACTATCACCAGAAATAGTTTTAAGTTGAAGTAGTTGGTGATAGCGGGATAATTGATTCGTGCCATGGGAGAGGTGTTTATCGTTTGAAAGTTGGCGATCGAATGAGAAGAGCCGCCTAGGGAGAGGGGTTATAAAACGGCAACCTTCCCCCCCCCCACCCCTTCCCCCACTCCTTTAGATCAATAACCGGTCGCCGACTCTATGTGGTAAAACTGAACCAGACATGGCGGCTGCCATGGATAATTCTAACCTCAAACCTTAGTTTTGCATTGGTGAGCATGAGCCACCCTCACTCCTTTACCTTTCTTTTATATTTTTAAAACCGAACAGATGTTCGGGCAGGTGTTGGGGGCAGATATGTTAAAATATTGGGGTGGAGATGGCAATAGCGTTGGCGGTCGGTTGAACTGAATTTGCGAATAAAGTAACTAGGGTTGAACTAAAAGTATACATAAATTAAAAGTTAGTTGAAAACTGAAATTTGACGGTGTTAACAAAACTCTTAATAGTTGAACAAAACTAAAAGTTAGTTTAAAACTGAAATTCAAATTTATAAATAGGATCTGGAAAGTATGTCAAGGTCATCCAGAGTAAGTTTTAAAAAAGCCTACCCAACTACCACCAGAAATAGTTCTAAGTTGAACTAGTTGGTGATAGTAGGATAGGTTGAAGTAACTTTTGAATTTTATTAGTGAACATACAATTAATGTGCAACAGCAGAGTTTAAACAAGTTGAACTTTTGTGATGAATTACAGAGTTGTAAATGCAAACACCGACGACGATGAGAAGGTAAATGCAGAGTCCCCAGATGATGTATTTGAAAAGCTTGAACAAATGTAACATTTCAAGTTGGTTTTCCCGTTCCATTTCCAATCGTTTAATTTCCAATTTCAATTTATCCTCTTCCATTCTAGTTACGAAGGGAACTTCATCCATCATATCCATCATGATTGTGTTAGTGTTTCAAATTTTAGTGATGTTGATAGTTCAGAAGTTGAAGACGGAATAAGAAGTGAAAGGGAGAAATGTTAGTTAAATAAAGAAGTGGTGGGGGGAAGGATGAATTACAAAGAAGTGGTGGGGGAAAGACGTTGCTCTTCATTATTACCATCAGTAGTGTCAGATGGTGCAGGAGTTAGATTTAGTAAACTGTCTTCGTCTAAACTTTCAACCTTATCACAAATAGGACAATCGTATGTTATTTCCAAATTCATTTTGATGGTTGTAAAATTATCTACAAGTTCTTGTAAAATATTAAAAATGTCTTGTAACTCTTCTTTAGAGTTTATTTCAAAACTAGAATTCATTCGGGCCAATGGAGAGTTGTTCATTGTTGGAGAGTCGGTGATGGAATGAGGATCGGCGCATAGGGAGGGGGCTTATATAATGGTGACCTTGAGCAGGCGTCTAGGGAGGGGGGCTGTCTAGGGAGGGGGCTTTTATATGGGGAACCTTGAGCTTATGATTGAATAAAATGTTTAGTTCTTCTTCTTCGTCTTTTAATTCAATTATTTGAACCGAAGTAGTTGTTTCATCCTCTTCACTCGATGAAGAAAACAATTCACCAGGATTTAAATATTGAACTACAATTCTGAACCATCTTATAGGATATTCGTCAATGATAGAAAGTAAGTTTTGAAACAATTCTTCCATCTCTTCCCTGTCAGTTATTATATGTTCAAACTTGATAAATTTGTTTTCCATGTTGTTAGTTAGAGTGTTGGAAGTGGAATGATTTAATATTATATAAAAATTAGAACTAGTGGTGGGGGGAAATCTCAAGGTCATCCAAATGAAGTTTTAAAAAAGAGTGTAAAACTGAAATTACACATTTGATGGTTCTACAGGATCGGAATACCAATCTGATCTGTATTTACATCTTTTTATCATATGTGTACAAAAATCATCTTGATGAGAATTGGTGCGTTGACAATGAGCAAGATCTAGAGGGTGAAATTTGAAACATCTTTGAGGACAACATGTATGAAAATATCTTGATTTGTAAAATTTGAAAGTTCGCAATTCCGGTGGTGGTAGTTGTTTTGTTTTGCATTTGCAATAACAAGATCCGAAGAATTCACATTTAGTACAAGCTAACCCATCCACCATCATTGGTCCTAAATCTGTACACTGTTGTTCACAACAGTAACGAGGTTTGTACTTGTATTTTTGCTCTTCCATGTTGACGCTGCGGAGTCCAGTGAAAGAATAAGAGTGTATAGTGTTCAATAGTGAGTTTTATGTACTGTGAAAAGTGGTAGGGGTAATTTCAAGGTCATCCAAATGGAGTTTTAAAAAATTATACCTTACAAGTGTAAGGATTATTAAAATTTAGGAAGTTTGTTTCTCTTTGTTTTCTTCAGACTTTTTCTCTCTCTCCGCCTTAGCCATAGCAACAAGTTCTTCTGTTGATAATGGATGTACTTCAGGAAATTTTAAAATTAATTTAGCTTGATATCCTTCTTTAGTTAATACATCTAAATCTTGGGTCATTTGTTCAACGGTGTTGTAGTCTTTTCCATAGATTTTTCCATCAAGTTGAATCATCATTCTGTTAAACATTTTCTTAAATAGGTCTTGTCGTGGTGAGAGCTAAGAAGCGAATGATTATTTATACAAGTATCACATCCTTTTTATTAACTCACATTGATCACGTGATTCTTTAGTTGTAGCTTTGTCTGTCAAAAGTTATTCAACATTGGTAATACTTTTGGAACTTGATGTTATGTTGACCAGTTGGCGATGAAGAAGTTGTAGGTTGTGTAGAAATAAATATTTCATCATCGCAATATTTTGTTTTAGTGAACATCCTTGTATTAGTAGCACTAACATCAACAGTTAAGTGATAACCACCGGTAAGTAAAACTCGCATTTCGTTAGTTAAATCTTCAAGTTGTTCAAAAGTAGTTATGGTGTTGGTATCATAAGATGCACACTTAACCTTTAGGGACATGTTGCAGTTTTATATTCAGGGATTAAGAGCGAGATGTGTACGGTATGAAAGGTAGCAGTAGACTGATGAATTTTGCAAGTACATTTCCCCTTTTATAATTATACAAAATTGGGTCAAGGTCATCCTGTGGAATTTTTAAAAAAAGCAACATATTGTAATGTACAAAGACATTACAATATGTTGCTTTTTTTATTTTTATTTTTTGTTTTGTTTTATATCATATTTATTGAAAAAACAAATACAAAGAAATATTTACAATGTTATGTACAAATTAATCAGTAGTAGGTGTTACATGAATTGTAAGTTCAGTAGAGTTGTTTCCACTGGGTCCATGTGATACCAAATAGAGTGCGCCGGGTTGAATTATACGAAGATCTTCATTTTGAAGTAGTTGTACGAAGCGCTTTGGTAAGAAGATCTGAAATTTTGCTTCATCACCAATTGTATAAGGTGCCTCGCTCAAAGTGCAATTTATAGCATCACCTACTGAAGTTTCCATTTTCTTAATAGTATGAATGATGTAGTGTTTTTCTTCTTTTAGTTCAGAACATTTCTTCGTAGGTAGAATTGATGATTTAGAATGAGCGTTGAACTGATCAACTTAACTTTGAAGTAAGTTCTGTGATGCCATATTGATGTTGTTGTTAATCTTCTTGTTAATAAGAATGTCCGTCGGAGATGTTGTCTCTTCGGAGGTTTGAGTAATACTCATGCTGTGTCATGGTAGCGCTCTCACTTTTATAATCGACACTACCCCCACCACTGACACTACCCCCACCAGTTTGTTGAAGGAGATTATTCAAGCGGTAGGCATTCTTTAAAGCGCACTGCGACCTTCGATGTTTAAAACTTTTTGATGAAATACAAAGTTCGTTGAAGTAGCATTGGAAATCTTTATCAATTATTGCATTAATCACTTCGTTGCTTGTAAATGATTGTATCCAATTTGCTTTTTCCAATCCCCTTGTGTAGATAATTTTAAACTCTTTGCAATAATGATTCATAATGTGCGGCATCATGTTATAATTAATGAAACCTTCATCCCATCTTAAGTTGTGAAAATGTTTGTTCAACCATTTGTTTGTAACTTTCGCTTTAGTTGTTAGTCTATTAAATGGTACTGGAGGTTTGAACAAATAATGATAAACTACTGATGTGTTCATGTCCAAGATTACTAATTCTTTAATAATAAAATTACCATCATTTCCTCGGAAAGCTTGAAATTCAATTATACCTCTTTTAACTTCCATTATATGTGGCGCATTAGAAAACGAAACCCGTTTATTCATGATGAAGTCTTACTAACAACTGACTTAAAAATTGAATGAGCCGATGTTTATAACAGACAGGATTGTTCTTCTTCTTTCACTTCTTGTGCCACTTCATCAATATTAAAATTGGTGTGATAGTTGTTTAATTGTCTCCACATTTCAACTTCTTGAGGTATTCTATTAAAGATTGAAGTATCCACGGGACCGTATAAAATTGGAACAAAAGGTTTTTTGTCCAATGTATCAATTAGATAGTCTTTAATTATTGCACTTGAAAATATTAGTTGTTTCAAATATCTGGTGACGGGACCGGTAGTACAACTTAAAGTATAAAATTCTTCTTTAGTGAAATATAATTTAACATTATGTGTAGTTAAATCTCTGAAGCGAACAATTTGTCCTCCACGATGTTTTACTATATCAACTTCAATATTTGATTCCAATAAACTTAATCTTGTTCTTCTTCCAAATGTGTTGTTACTTAAATAGCACTCCAAAAGATGTAAATGTTTCATGAGAGATTCCCAAGTAATTTCACTGAAAGTAACCATTTTGTTTCCATGATTTAAAATAACAATTGGTGAATAATCCATTGATTTTAAAATTCCAACTGATATACTTTTTGTCATGCATGAAGAAATTGGGTAGATAATCCGAAGAAATACTTCTGTTAAAATATTGGTTGTAATGTTAACTTCAACCTTCTTCCTTTTTACTTCTTTTTCAGCTTTTTCTTCTTCTCTCTTCTTATGTTTGTTGAATTTTAGGAACTCGTCCATTTCTCGTTCAACTTGTTTTTCTATATCTGAACTATTATCATCCATTAGAGGTGTATTTTCTTCTCCGTTAGTAGAATTCATCTTGCGAATGATGTTTCCCATACGACGGTTGAAGATAGAATGAAGTTTCTACTAATTATTTTCTCGCTTTTATATTTTTCGTAAATCCTTGAAATTTATACAATTACATAATTGTTTGTTTTGAACTTGTCTTTCACAAATGAAATTCTAACCTCAAAAATTAAAGCAGATAATTCTAACCTCAAAAATTTGCAGTTGTTGTACAATTCTTCTTAAAGTACATTCTTCACAATTCCGGTCAGCGGTGTGTAAGTAACTATTTTATCATGTAGAATTAGACAGTATGCCGAAGTTCCATCCGCTACTGGTTCTTCAAATTCCATTTCAATTTTTATATCCACACTTGATGATTTTACCGATTCATTTTGTTTTGAACAATCGATTACAATTATTGGAGCCTTGGAATAATACTGGTCAGGTGATAATAGTGGTGTATTAGTCTTTCCATAATATGACGATTGAAATCTTGCATACATATCGTATAAAATAGAAAAACGTTTTTTGCTGAACATGACATTCAAATTGTCATAGGGAAAGAATTGAGAGTTTAGGAAAACTTTACAATTCTTTATTTTACAGTGATCAAATTGACCAGCATTTGCAGTGATAACATCTTTTCGCTTAGTTTGAAAACCGAGTATTATGTACCTTGCTCGTTCCAAGTAAGTTGATGTCTTGACGGTCCATGTTTGTCGTTCTGTCTGAGGTAGTGTAGGGTATTCATGAAATTCCCAACTTCGGAATGGCATCACAATATCACGGTCAGATTTCAACTTTCTCAATAATAGGATTCTATGTTCATCAGCCAATCTTACATGAGGTACTCTCCAAACAACTTTATCCAACTGTAGTTGCCATTCCAGTTTATCTTCCGTAGTTGCAGGGTCTGCAAGTATCAAGTCCTTATTAGTTGAAGATCTGAGTAATACTAATTCTTGTTTGACATTTATTATTACCCGTTTGTAATCTTCAGCGAATCCCAAAAGCAATCGTAAAGGTACATGAAAATCAAAGTGACCGTTGGAAGCTGGTGTTATAGTGTCTTTATCGGGGGCAACCCATCCGGCGGTGACTATTGAATTCTTCTCATGCGGTGTTAATGATGTTAATCCTTTCAATGTCGTTGTTAAACCAACCTTTTTTGTTGAATCAACCGTCACCCCTGATATTTCATATCTTATTTCATCAAAAAGATATGCCATCGGGTTATTTATAAAAGGAACTGTTGAAGCAGTTTTTCCATCCAATTTTAATACCCGTCCTTCGATGTACAAGTAACTTTCACACGGTAAAGTGTAAATATCTTGTTGTTGAATGGGGATCCTTATTTCATCGTTATTGTTTAATTTTGATGAAGTGTAAGGGTTGTGCGTGTGATATTCCTTCTCCCATAGTGTTTCGTCGAACGTTGGTCCTTGAGATATATCCAGGATATCCATCGCTGTTAAGTTTCAATCCAATCTTCTGTAGAAAACGAATGTTGTCCGATGTTAACTCTTCCAATGTTGAGGAGCTACTGAGCTCCCGACTCTTCCGTTGCGGTTTAAATGATAATCCCATGTTGACTTTTATGTTGCTGCTCTGATGTGTATCCGTATAGTAATTGTTTCTCCTCTAAAGTCAACACTATGACCGTCTTGATCCAATATGTTCAGTACGATGTCTGAAATGAAACTGGTGTTTAACGGTAGGTATATCAAGTTTTGTGGCTTCTCAACAATTTTAAAACCGGGAGCCACTGTTGGATAAAATGTATGTAAAATATGTTGATTAACTCCATCTCTATACGATCCGTGTATAATGTTGCACGTGACATCGATACTATTTACTTTCAATATTGTTACAGTTGAATCACCTGAATGAGTAGTTCCAGGAGTTAAGATTTTCTTTTTTGTATCTGTAAATCCAAGTAAACTGCCAATCGACTGTTCCAAGCTGACATCAATATAATATTTTGAAGTTATTTCTGCTTTTAAAGTATTATTGTTTCCTTTAACGGTAATATTGTCTTCTCCGAGTTGTTTCTGTAATAATTGGTTTATATCATCAATTTCATAAGCTCCAGTAGGAAATGTAATTATTTTTAATTCTGAGTATTTTCCTGTAGCATCCTTAGTTTCATAATAATGTAGTAAATTATTCTTCCCTTCCGTAACATTGGGAATTGAGTTGTAGGTAGTCAAATCAAGTAATGCCGCTTCCCATAATCGTTCCTTGGATAGACGCAATGCTGGGAACAGCGTACTTTTCAATGTGGATGAATTTCCACTCAATGACACTGTATACGATGACATCTTAAAGCTGACTGACACTTTTCGCTAGAAACTCCAAACATAAATGCCCACATATTTCAGTATTGTTAGGTTGTTCTTTTTTGTAATTGTAAAAAATGTTTTTTGAGTTTCGAAAATAATGTTGAAGTTCTTTTGGCGGTGGTAGATTGCCAAAACTGTCAAAGTAGTAAACGGTTTGTCCAAGCTTTTTATAGCATACCCAATGAGTACCTGGACCATAGGTGGAATCCAAATTTACTATTCCAGTTTCATTTTTCCATATTTTAGTTGGTAATGCATCTTTCATAAAAACTCCTCGAAAGAATGGTATTTTCAAACATTTCACATAATCATTTAACTGATGATTTGTTAAGGCTTTATTTGGAATTATCAATTGACTCTTCTTATTTAGTACACACGGTATGGTCTTAGGTATAAACCTGCTCCGTTTTTTACCATTTGCCAAACAGAAGTCTTCTTTACATTTGGCTTATGAGTTCTACGACGTCCTTTTTTAATGTTTCCACCTCTTTTGGGAGCGCCTTTCTTTGCAGGTCTTCCTCTGCGACGTTTTCCACCACCTAACTTTGCTTTCGTCTTCATGGCTGTAGTTACTGCCCAAGCCGATGCTTTTTCTGCAATACTTGCGTCACTTGATTTTACTCTTTGCCAAGCTTTTTCCGCTAGAATTTTATCTGCTATTGATCTATTTGTTGAATCTTTATACTTTGAATATGCTATATCGTGTTCCTTGCAAGCTTGATCTAATTTATTAATTCCAGGATCTCCTCTTGCTAAACGCTTTGCCAACTTAGTTCCAGGTCCACAATATTGATAACCTCCGGGCAGATGTAATTCGTATGGTAAAGCGTCTATTGTTCGATTTACAACAGCACCAACTGGAATCCGTCTAAGCAGGGATAATGCAGCTGATGTTATACCACGTCCTCTCTTGCCGCTGTCTTGACGATGACTGAGCGATACGGTCTTCATTATGTTGTCTTATATAACTGGCGTGTTTACTCCACGAGATACTTTACACAAATGAATAACTTGTGCAAAATCTTTTATATTTAAAGACTTAGTTATTCAAATTAATTATATATTGATTTATAATTCTATTTTTAATCCAAGCTTCCCGTTCATCGGGTTGAATTATCACATGACTCGTTGTACTAGCTATATGATTATGGGTATCAATAAGTAAATTGCCCACTATTCTTATTAAACAATCTAAATTTACAGCATCTTTTGGATGTTGAGGATCATGTAATTGCATAATACGTTTATCATTACATGTGTAAGCTGTTGAATCACTTTTTGATGTTTTTATGACTTGTCCAATAGTAGCAGCATCATTTGAATCTTCACCTGGTAAAATATTAATTATTTTCTTCATCTTTGCATCATATTTAGTCCCAAAGTGTTTATCCCAAGTTATTGTTTGTTTCATTGTAACACAATCATTTTCTTCGTAACCAGGATAAATATCTTTTATTCTTCTATTACGACCATTGTATGTACCTAATGTACCACCAGTAGCAATTAATGTTTGCACCATTAGAGGTACATCTGTATCTTTTATACCAAATCTTCCATTTGTTATTGTTTTACGTCCTGCATCCCATT